>QXTE01000291.1:439051-590153 GCA_003942145.1 Platysternon megacephalum | reverse complement strand
ATAAAATCGAATTCCGTAAATTCGGAATAATCCCGTAGTGTAGACGTACCCTAAGAGTAAACATAGTACTCCTCCCTGCCCGGGTAGCCATGCAATTATAAGGGGAACTGAGGCACATATAGGATTCATAAAAATATTACAAAAAATTCCCATTTCATCACGCCTGGCTAGTCTTGATTTATGGCTATTGATTTGGAATATTTGAATATAAGAGCTGGCACACTGGTACAGGCCAATTGTCCTGTCTCTGAGCATGACTAATGACAGATTCTTCAGTGAATCCCCACTAATCCCTCTGGCCAACTGTGCAATGCTATCCCAAGGAAGAGCATTTCCTCCTGAGTGTGGCCGAAGACAACGGCATGTTCTCATACCATTTGTCTTACCGCAGCACCAAAAGGCCCCTCCTCCCCTCTCAGGAGTGTGGCTTTTCTGTGCTATGGCACTTCACACCCAGATCACAGCTGATGTCATCTTTCTGGCCCAGCATGTACTTCACATGGAGTTCTTCTCTTCTTTCTGATGGGAATATTTATATAAAAACAGCTCCTTTGTTTCCTTCATTTTAGCCCAGGTAGTCAGTAAAATACCAGTCAGTTTTGGTTAAAAACATGAAGCTTATCAGTCTAGTCATCTGTCTTGTTCTGGGCATTTTTTATACTCTCCGGGTGACAGTCATGGAGCTGATATGGAATGTTATGAGTGCTGAGACATGATCATTTTATGGACACTATATGAGTGGGTCAGTCAAAGTTACTCCAAGCCAATGGCTTGTCAGGCTGATGTGGTTAAAGGTACATCAGTTTCATAGTCAACAGTACACAAGGGAGTGAGGTAGCCAGCATCAGCCTGCCTCAACCGGATGGGTCAAGTACACCGTTTGCAGCTGGGTGAACTGGAAAGGGCCTTTCAGTGGGAGATCAAGTGAGATGCAAACCCATACCCTGTAGGATTGTAGTCAAGCACCATTACCTTTCCGCCACTGCACCTCAAGAGACTGGGTGAGTGAGGGGAAGTTATTGTGTATTGATTATTAGAATTTCCTGTATGCCTGTATGGCTCTACATTTCATTGTTGGTAGTGAATGTTTAGTATATGCTGTGACATACTGGTGTATAATCCAGAGCAGTGAGGGGCTATGTCACACCTGCCTTGTAACCTGGGGTGCCTTGCTATGCCTTGCTGTTGTAGCTTCCAACTTAGACTGCTCACAACCAGCCATCAGCATGCAGGCCATTCCCCAGATGTGTTTGTGTAACTGCAGCCTGCCAGTCACACCCTGGCTCTCACCAGCCTTGGTTATACTGCAAGGTGACCTCCACACACTCCCAGTCCTGGACTTTCTCCCCAGAAATGTATGTCCTGCACTGTCCAGCCTTCTCCCAGACAGAGCAGAAATATTAAGTCTGTTATTCCTTTACGGAAATAATATACACCAGTTTGGTGCTACCTTTGAACAGGCACTCTTAATCATACAGGGAAATCTTATAACTTCACATACAATGTTGCCACACATATTCTATCAGGACAATACTGACCAGCAGATTATGAGTTTTCAGATGGTACCTCAAGAGGCAGACCATGTACAAAGGTTATTACAACAGGGTGTAGGGTGTGAATACAGGGGTGTATTGTATCACACATACCTTTAATGCTCAAATTCAGTGGGGTCTGTAAGGAAGGCAGCACAATGACTTCCCAGAGACGAATGCCCAAGTACATACTTGAAAGGCAACAGGATCCTGGCTCTGAGGAAGATGCCAGCTTGTTTTCCAAAGCTGGAGGTTACCAGAGCAAAGGGCTATAACCAGTTACAAAGTGACTTGATCCATGCAAAGAGGAGTTGGCACTCTCCAGGAGCTGCCATGGGTGTTGTCCGTGAGCTCAGACACAGACAAGCTGCCCCAGAGAGAGGCTTTGCAGAAGAGTCTATCGGGAGTTAGTCCTGCTAAGGTCCCCGGGTGGGAGATAGCCAGACCCCTGGTAAGCTGGAGATGTGTATAGAGGGTTTTACAACAAATATGTTTTCTGCTACAGGCATTTGTTCTAAATAAGCACTACTTTGCGTGAAGAAGGCTGTTTTGGTCACCACTTACCACTGTCATTGCGTGGCTCAAGCTTTCTCCCTGCTGCCTTGGAGTGGCTTCTCATCTCAGGGGTCTGAGTCCTAAGTTCTGTATCTTAGCACCTGGTGCCTCTACTCGAGGGGGCCCCTCCCACTGCCTGGGACACAAGGAGTGTACTTCAATAGACAAGGAATAAAATAATTATCACAGTCCCCAGAGAAGCTATACAAGAACAGGGGGAACTTAGGTACAGGAAACAAAGGATAAGGGATAAGGAAAGAATAGGAGTAACTAGAATAATAAAATAGTAACAATACTTTAAACCTTCTACCTCTCAACATTTACAACAGGCCCAAACTACCCAGCTCCCTCCCAGGACCTGCCTCAGCAGACAGTGGATTGAGAGTCAGTTCTCTTTACTGGGTGACGCAATGCTGTAATTATTATCCAGCTTAAAACTCACCAGCAAAATAAATAGATGCAGGATTTCTTACAAGATCTTCACCCCTGAAGCTTCCTGCTCTGGAGTCCAATGGAAAATTAGGCTGATGTGGTGCCCTGGTCTGGAATCGCTCCTCAGGCTCCTGGGTTGCTGGTCTCTGTTGGGTTTATGCTTTTCAACAACCCAGGAATCACCAACAGAATGTAAAGGTTCCCTTTGGATAGGAATGGAAAGTTAAATGGGGACCTCCCAGGCCTCTATGTTTCTCTCTCCACTCCACAGCAACAACAGCCAAAATTGAGAGTAAAGCCAAACCCTTGGTCTCTGAGTTCTGGCTTATGTTTGGTTCTGGGAGTAGCAGCACCCTGGACTCTAGGCATTCTGGGAAACGGAGTCCTGAGCCTCTGTAGCCATTGCTGCTGTAGTCCAGGGGCCAGTTTCTTAGAGGCTTGGAGTAATATGTCAGGAACAACCATCCCCAGAGGGGGTTACCCGTGCAACCCAGCGCCTGGTCTCAGAGTGGGAGAATTGCATGAGTCCACCCCAAGAGACAGGTGACAGCCCGAGGGGTGCACACGGAGTCGCCAGGAGATGTCAGAGATTCCAAGGCCAGAAGGGAGCATTGTGCTCCTCCAGTCTGACCTCCTGTGTAACACAGCCAGAGAACTGCCCCACAAGAACTCCAAGAGTATTTATCCCAGTAAACGTACCAGACCCTTCTGAAAAATTCACTTTGGTGCTTACGGCCAGCACCTTGTGTCCCACTGAGCTCACTGTCTACCTTCCCTTTCAGGTCAGTCTTGGGATCCCAGGGGTGACCTATGAACTGGGCTATTCATACTGGCTGGCTGCAGCCGGCACCATCTGCACCTGTGTGACAGGAATCCTGCTGATTGTTGCCAACTGTCCCAGCACCCGGACGCCAAGACGGGGGAGGAGACATCCACGTGCCTGCCTGCCACCTGTCTCCCAGAGGAAAGGCACCTACCTGTGAGGCTGGAGCTGAGCACTTCACTCCCTGACAGCCACTGGAGACACAGGCCTTTGCTTTAGTGCAAGATGCTCTGGAAAACTTAGATGAAATTTTGTTGTTGTCAGCGTTTACTGTCCCCCACCCACCCCCATTTTGTGACCAGCTCTACTAGAGCCCAGTGCTGTGAGAAGCCCCTCACTCCCTTGGGAGAGCAGTCACATGCACACTGACATCAATGGGGCTACAGAGGAGTGAAGGGTTTGCACTCTGCTCCAGAGGGAGGGTCAGGATGGCACTGCAGGAAATGCAGCACAGCCTAACGATGGTCAGGCAGCTTCACAAAATAGTTGTAGAAACTGTTAAAGCTGCAAGTCACCTTGGGGGCAGGAGATCGTCCCGATGTCTGTGCCTAGCGGTGAAGGCAGGATCACTGCAGGGCACCGTGCTCTGGAGAAGCAGGACTAGCCTGGGGACAGAAGGCAATGCCAGCCACACTGGGTTTCTATCTGTGCTCATTTCTCTTTAGGCGTGTGTGTGTGCACGGGCAAATGGGAGAATCTGTGTGAACTAGATGATATCAGTGTCTCAGCAATTAACTGATTAGCCCTTAGATAAGAGCAGTTAGAGCACTATGAATAAGCAGCAGTAATTCTTCATTCCTGTTTGCTCTAGCGAGAATTAGACATTCCTTTGTTTTCAGCTTTTTTCATATCAATCTATTACAATTACACAGTATTACAGTGGAGGAAACCTCTTATTTAGAAGAAAGCAACAAATGGTGCTATTTAAACAAGGCTGTGGAAAGCCCTACAGATGGAGCACTTAGGAATGAGAGCAAATGACTTCTTTTTGTTCAAAATGTGGAGAAAAAAATCACTGTGCCAGTGATCTCAGGGCAAAGAAAGACTGGAACTAGGAAACATCACAGTATAAATGGCACTGGACTGTAGTACTTTGTTGTGCATAGTCTGTATTATTCAGCTTGCTTAACTACAAAAGCTCTGTAAGAATATTCCACCTGGTTGTGGGCAATAGAACAGCTTGTATAGAAATGCTCCCCCATTGTGTACGGCCAGGTATTAATTTAATAGAAACAGCCAGCTGGGCTCCTCATATTTCTGCTAGAAGCAGAATTTAACAGGGATCCAGGCTTGTTTTATGAATAGGAAGAGATTAATATTGTCAGAAGCACTCAATGTTGGCCTGACTCTGCTCCCCCTAACAGCACTGAGATTTTGGGCTGGGGTTTTCCAAGTAGCCTCTCAAGGGAGTTAAGAACTGGAATCCCATTGGGAACCTAACTCCCTTAGGCTGTTTTGAACACCCCGGCCTTCTCCCAGTAGTGACTCTGGGAAAGACTTGGGAGTTGTGGTGGATATCAGCTGAACATGAGCTCCCAGTGTGACACTGGCCAAAAGGACTAATGGGATTCTGGGATGCATAAACAAAGGAGTCTCGAGTAGGAGCAGAGAGGTTATTTTATCTCTGTGTATGGCACTCGTGCGACTGCTGCTGGAATCCTGTGTCCAGTTCTGGTGCCCACAACTCAAGAAGGATGTTGATAAATTGGAGAGGGGTCAGAGAAGAGCCAAGAGAATGATTAAAGGATTGGAAAATATGCCATATAGTGATAGACTCCAGGAGCCCAATCTATTTGGTTTAACAAAGAGAAGGTTAAGGGGTGACTTGATCACAGTGTGTAAGTATCAACATGGGGAACAAATATTTCATAATGGGTATGACACGGGCAGACAAGGTGCGAGCTCATGCCAAGGCCCGGGCCTCACTGAACACATACAAATGCATGGCTGGAAACCAGTCTTGCTTACTTGTGTTTGAGCGTTATCAAAATCGCTATTAGATGTTAAATTGATGAAAATGTGTTTAGTGTTTAGACTTTATAAAATGCTTGTAGGGTGCTGTGTGTATTGATCTCACTTATAATCTCTATAGCCCATGATATAAAGTTATATTGTGTGTTTGCATTGTGAACCTCTGTAATTGTGTAACTCAACAAACAGGCAAAGAAGAATTGATTAAGGTAAAGTGCTCATCCTGCATACAAGAATAGCCCGTGGAAGGCAAAAGATGTATTGTGTAGCATCAAAGCACACTCCGTTGATTTCATTCCCACCTCCCTCCAGGAACTCATCCCATCAGTTTTGGACTTTGGAAAGGAGGGATAAGGAGTTTCAGGAGAAACTGAATCTCTCTTATGCTGTCTGGTTTCTGAGGGGCAGGGACTCCTAAACATAAGCATTGAGAGCCCCATGGTTAGCCGGGGTTAGCCCTGAAAAGACATTCAGTGCTGACAGATTATTACCTCTTTGTCACCTTTTGAGACCGTAGCCTGAACTCACCTGTGTGTATATGTTGCCTGCTTTAACCTGTCAATAACTCTCTTGTTTCTTTTTCCTCGTTAATAAACCGTTTGTTAGTTTATTACAGGATTGGCTACCAGCGTTGTCTTTGGTGTGAGATCTAAGGTACAAATTGATCTGGGGTAAGTGATGTTAGGGCTCCCCTGCCCTTCCTTGGTTCTTGTCATGCAGACAGAAAGCAGAAGAGCAGAGTCCGAAGTGCAGGCAATGCGATGTTTATTGGGGTTACCAAGCAAGCATAATGCACAGCTCCGTACATCAGTAGAGCTTTTCCTGTCCCCCTCCTCTTTCTTAGCAGCTCAGTTATACCTGAAGTGCATGCCCTGGCACCACCCCTTACAATTTATGGTCCTGTTCCATTTTGGAGGGTTGTGAGTCTGGGGTCTTCGGTACCACCTCTCTTGTACCCCATGAGAGGGGTAGGGAGTGAGGTTGTGTACTGGCCAAGGCCAGGCTTTTCTTTGGCTTTTAGTGTTTCTTATGCCTCTCCCACAACCCCTTTTGCCCCTCCCAACTGGTTGCTTGAGCTTGTCTTGTGATAGGAGTCGAGGTAGTCGTGTATTAAACTCCCACCAAAACCAGCAACACTTTAGCTCTATTTCTTATCTTTTCTCATTATAATAACAAACCCATCTGGTTGGGCAGAAGCAACACAAAGTGTCTTTGTTCACACATATTAGTAAGGATATAAGAATATCAAAAATCAAATGGGCAAACAAAACCCCAGAGTCTATCTCAGGCAAATATACAGGCCTGAGTGCTGTGTTACCATCACTAACAAGTGACTGGTCTCTTGGGACTGGAAGCAACCTGATTATTTTGATCTTTGGTTAAAGTGAGCATTTATTACTAAGGCCAGTCTGGGTGGCAAGATAGACTGGCGTGTCCAGGGGGACTGTCTGTGACTCCAGGATAAGATTATTGTAGCACTTTGGGAGTTCACATTTGTTACTGGGTTGGTGAAATATAATTATAAAACTTGCCACCAGTCTGGGGTGTCCTCCCTGCCTTTTGACAGTCTGCCCTGAGCTTGGCACTCTCGGCTGGGAATCACTCCAGACAGCGTGACAATGGGCTCTTCATTCTAGCAGAGAAAGTTATAACACGATCCAGTGGCTTGATGCTGAAGCTAGACAAATTCAGACTGGAAACAAGATGTAAATTTTTAACAGAGAGTAATTAAACATTGGAACAATTTACCAAGGGTCGGGGCGGATTCTCCATCACTGTCAATTTTTAAATCAAGACTGGGTGTTTTTGTAAAAGCTCTGCTCTGGGAAGTATTTCGGGGCAGGTCTCTGGCCTGTGTTATACCAAAGGTCAGACAAGATGATCACAATGGTCCCTTTTGGCCTTGGAATCTATGAATCGACATCAGTGGGAGCAGAGTCAGGGCAACGCAGAGCACCTTAGAAAATCCCACCCTGACTGTACAATGCAAGAGAGAAAAGTCGTTGTGCTCATTCTCCATCCCTGGCGATTTTAAAATCAAGATTGGACGTGTTTCTCAACGATCTGCTCTAGATCACACAGGAATGAATTCAGGGACATTCTCGGGCCGGTGTTATACCAGAGGTTAGACAAAACGGTCACAGTGGCCCTTCTGGCCTTGGAATCTATGAATCTTTATAGGCCTGGTGCTGGAGCCCTCCTGATGTGGAGCAGCACTTACTTATGCAAGCAGTGGTATTGAAACCAATGGGATGGTTGATATGAGTAAGCAGTATCCATCACGACTATGGGATGCAGAACTGGGCCTTGTGATAGCATCTCCTCCCCGGGATAATATCTCCTGAATATGACACATTTAATGAAGGAAACATAATTGTAAAGGACTTGGCACTCACTACTCTGTCATCTGTCCTTAACTAAAAGTGATGGCTGCCATCTTGGCCAGCAAGCTGGGATTGAGCAAAGCTAAAAGCATGACCTACAGCAGCAAGCATCCCTAGATGCTGCCGTACCTGTCTCAGCCAAGGGGAGAGGAAGATTGTGTCACACTCCCACCAGTAGGTGACACAGACACTCAGCAAACACCTAGAGAAACTGGGCAAAACTTTCACTACAATGGGAGTTTAAAACAGCGGTGATAGATGATAGGTTACGCAAGTGACTTTTCCTCTTTTGTACTTGTAATAAGCTGGTTAAGTGTGTTGTGTCCTGCTCTAGTGACTGGTCCGCAGAGAGGATAAGCACCTACTACCATTGCTAGTGCATGGAGCTATTTCTTTAGCTAAATTGTAGAGGCTTTTCTGTGGAGCTTCATGTGACAGGTTCATTTTCCGTGGGTAACCCAGGGGGATGGGGTTGCTGCATCCAGAGAGGTATTTTGCAACATGCTGTGTGTACATGCACATCTCAACTCCACCTAGAATGTTTGCTTGTCAATAAACTTATCTAATTGGTCCAGTTTTGTGAAAAAAGTAGGAGTGTAAAACAGAATGTTTGTGAGTTGGTGGTAGGGTGACCAGATAGCAAGTGTGAAAAATCGGGACAGGGGGTGGGGGGTAATAGGAGCCTACGTAAGAAAAAGCTCCAAAAATCGGGACTGTCCCTATAAAATAGGGACATCTGGTCACCTTAGTTGGTGGCTCCCAGCAGCTGCACAGGATACGTAACCATGAGCAGATCTTTTGTCTCATGTCCAGACAACAAGGATTTTTAAAGTGCATGTGTATAGTCTGGAAGTGCCTGTGTTTCTCTGGGAGGCAGTTATAGCCTGTGCATCTCTGTGCTCCTCCCTGTGAGCCAAGAGCTCCTAGGAATCTGTTAGGTTTATGGTCATTACCATTTCTTGGATTCTCCAACCCTGCGATGATGCTGGAGGCCCCCCTGCTTTCTGATGGGGGTCAGTGATGTCAGAAAGTCTCTATCTGATTCTATCAAAGGAAAATATGAAGGGCCAGATCTTCAGCTGGAGTAGATCAGCATAGCTTCATTAACGTCATTGGAGCTCCTATGGCGACATACAGAAACTGAGGCTCTCCAGGATGTGAAGGGGGTAAATGAAAAGTGTCTCTCTTTGTTAAGGCCTAAAGCAGCTACCACTGCATTTCTCCAATGGACGTGGGGTAGCTGAGATGCCACTGGATGGGGAAGGGCTAATGAGGCTTCTCAGGGCTCCAGAATCCAAGATAAAATTCTGGTTTGTTGGCGACTCCCTTGCCAGATTGCCAAAGTCTTAAAAGACTGGGCGAGTGGGATGGAGCTAGTTACATCAGCCAACTGAAGGGTTGGCAGGAGGGACAGGCAGCCTGAAAAGAGGTGATCAGACAGGCTGGATTCACACTGGGCTTTGGCTGAAGGGTGTGAGCCTAAGTGAACTGAGCTGGCCAGAAAGGCTTGTGGACCCAGGTACAGCTCCCCTTAGGCCCAGACAGCGCTGGTGAGGTCACTGATGCCTTTCACCCTTTCACCCTTTACGCTGGCTTCTGTAAGACGGAATCTTACAGGTTCTGGGGGAGATGGCATGGGATCCACACCGGACTGCCTGTTCCACAGATAAACGCTGATGACAGATGCAAAGACGCTTCTATCCAAGAAAGATGAAACAAACCCGCAAATTCCTGTGAAATTCCCTGAGAATAACAGCTACTGCGCCTGGCTGCTGTCGAGGTCAGTTGAGGGGGGTTTCAGCATGTTATTGGCCAAAGAGATGATCAGGGCAGGCTTTAGGCCGATTCCCCCGATTCCCTGGAATTGGGCCCCACGGGTAAGAGGGCCCCGCTGGTAAGAGGGCCCCGCACCTTAGGCTCACCTGGCGGCGGTCTGCTCCGGCGGCATTTCGGCGGCGGGGTGGGGGTGGGGGGTGTCCACTCCGGGGTCTTAGGCGTCATTTTGGCAGCGGGGGGTCCTTCAGTGCCGCGGAAGACGCGGAGCGTACCCCTCGCCCCCGAAGTGCCTCCGAAGACCCGGACCGCCGCTGGGTTTTCGAATCGGGCCTCGCAGGTCCTAAAGCCAGCCCTGGAGATGATTTTAGTATGAATTGCACAAGTGCTCAGAGTACTGGAGCTGCATATTAGAGAAAGTAAAACTGATTAATTAACCCAGGCTGGATTTTCAAAGAAGCCAATCAGGTGCCCAACACTCATTGCATTTCAGTGGGAGCCAGGGCTCAGATTATCAAAGGTATTTAGGTCTTTGAGGCACCTAACTCCCTTAGACTACTTGGGAAATCCCAGCCTAAAACTAGAACTCAAAAAGCCAAGCTGTGATTCTGGGTCCTTTAAGAAAAAGACGGGCATCTGAGTCTGTAGGCATCATCTTAACTCCACGTTTATTTCTGAAATTCCTACAGAAGATAAAGAGTCCTAATTGCTACAGGCTCGGGAGGAGCGAATTCATTTTGCTAAATTAAGAATCCACTCAGAGATCATGGGCATGGGTGGCTCGGAGGCACGAGTTCCATCTTGTCTCTGCACTGCTGCGTCTTCATTTTAAATCCAGCCAGCTGTCCTGGAGCCAGGACAGAAGCTGAAGGGGAAGGCGGAAGTAAGGGAGAGGAACTGAGAGGTCACAGGGGTCAGTGATAAGGAGGGTGGGGTCACTGAGGGCGAAAGAGAGGCAGGCAGGCATCGAAATGAGAAGAAGGTGGATGGCTGTCAGGGGGTGTGACATTCTGTACCTTGGGGGAGCGTCCTGTAACCCCCATATTCCTCATTTACATATAATTGTGATCTTTCTCATAAAGCAGGCTGTGTGAGGTCTCAGGAGAAAGGTTATAATCTGCTGAAAGTATATATATATATCATTCATTAATGCATATGAAGTTATGAGAATTGTGTTGTATGGTTGTCACTAAAACATGCTGTAAGTTGGGGAGTCAGCCAGATATTAGCTCCCCAGAGACAACAGCAAGGAAAGTAGCCAACGCCCGGGCCGGGTGTCAAACAACCCATCAACAGCCATTATCCAGCAAGGGAGCTACAATTCAATGACTCACCTGCATGAGGCCACACCAGGGGAATTGCTGAACCTTGCCTGGAGACTCAGCAAGGCCCACCAGACATGCCTGGACTTGTGTTCTACAAGCACATGGACTGAGGGTATAAAACAGAACATAATGGCCACATGCTGGGCCTTTCTCCTGCCCCCACCTATGCTGCAAGCAACAAGGACACTGAGAAGACTTAAGACTCCAACAGAGGAGACTGGCCCAGGTTTTAAGGGTGAAATCTGTGTACTATGAACTGCAATATCCAGTGGGGTGAGAAAAACTGCTTAATCTAGATGTTTCCCAGTCTAATAGGGTTGAGAGGTTAGACTGTGTGCTTATATTTTATTTTATTTTGGTAACTAACTCTGACTTTTTGCCTATCACTTATAATCACTTAAAATCTATCTTTTGTAGTCAATACATTTGTTTAACTGTTTATCTTTACCAGTGAGTTTGTATGAAGTGTGTGGCAAAACTGCTCAGGTTTGCAAAGGCTGGTGTATGTCCACTTTCCATTGATGAAGTGGTGAACCAATTAATAAATCTTGAGCAGTGCAAGACAGTATATTCCTGAGGTACTGTGCTGGGAGCTGGGGGGATTTGGGCTGGTGCCTTTCTCTGTATGATTTGTGAGTGGCTCTGGGAGTATTCATGCAATCTAGCTGGGTGTGGGTCTCCACATGCGGTTGTGCTGAGTGATAACAGCGCCTAGAGGGCTTCACTGCTGGTCCCTAGCAAGGCATGGTGAGAGACAGCCCAGGCTGGAGAGAGTTCAGGGACACAGTGGTCCCACAGTCCCAGGCTGCACCCTGGGGATCCCGTCACGGGGGGATGGTAGGTGATATCTCCTCCAGCAAGAGGCAAAGGTGGTGTGTGGCTGGAAGAAAGAAAATGGCTGAGAAGGATGGAAGCTGAAGGGCTGGAGGCAGAAAGCAGAAGCCCCGCATCACTCTCGGGGTATGAGTTTGTGGCCACCAGAAGAGAGGTGAGCCACCGAGTCTGTGGGATTCAGCCAGGCTTTGGTGAGGACGAAGGGCTGGAGGCGGTCAGAGCTGAAGGGCTCACGGTTAGGGAGAAGGCCTGGGACCTGCAGGAGGAGGTCAGAAGAAGGCAAAGGATGGGAGCAGTGTTGGAGGGAGTGGAACCTTTTAACATGATCCCTGTCAACACTAAGGGCACTTTGCGGCCTCAGGAATGACTGAGATCTTTTCCTCTTAGCATGTCTGTTTGCAGTTGGTTTTCCTCCCTGCTGCCGATGGGGAGAATGTAGCCCCCTTCCATGATCAGTCGGGATTTACACTGCACCTTCCATACGCAGAATTCAAAGCGCTTTATAGCCCAGCCTCCCCTTTCCCCTGGGAGGGCAGTTTGCACTTGGGGTCTGGGTCTGCCAGCAGCAATCTGCAGATCTGGGACCTGATTCTGAACATACTCCACTGATACCAGTGCGGTCCCTGCTGGCTCATGGGGGTGAGCTCAGAATCAGGGCAGGCCCCTTCTCAGGAGGGGGCAAAAGCAGCTTTTCCTGCCGACGCTTTGGAATATTTGTGTTAAATGTAGAAAACGTCATGAGACCAAATCAGAATCCACACTGCTCATGACGGACCTTTATTAAGCAGATGCTCAGCCTAGCACATCTATATCATGCTAACCTGACACCATCTTCGACACACGCCCATATCTTGCCAACATGATGCCAGCCTCTGTGTGGAGTACCTTAAAGCCCCTTGCAGCTACGCTACACGTACAGAACACTACAGAAACTTTCATTAATTCCCCTAAAAACACATCGAGGTTCTGGAAAATTGAGTGAGATCATTGCTCACGGTCAAAGAGCCACTGTCACAAGCTGGAACCTGACATGATGCCTTCACTTCAAAAGCAAATCCAGAGAAAAGGAATCCATGCTGCGTAGAACAGCCTGGCTCTGTCTGGCAATTTCAGGAGGTCTGGTCGCTTTGGGAGAGCAGCAGACACAGAGAATGGGACTGAAGGCAGGTATCCTTGGAGGTACAGCTACTTAATTACACTCGGGAGTTTATCACATACATCCGCCCAGTGGCAGTTCTTCCAGAGGGGTAGATGGACCTTTGAGGTCTCCTGGAGGGTCTAGCATCTGACAGAGAGAAAAGATTTAAAATAATGTAATTGAGAAAGATTATAATCTAGAGAAGAGGTGAAGTCAAATTGCGACACTACACCCCATATTCTTTGTAGAGATATTGTTATGATATGAATATGGCATAACTAAGGCATGTTTTATGCAAGATGGGTCATGTGAGATATCATTGGGAAGGTTATGAGTTACTGAATGTGATTATCCTATTTGTATGCATGTTTCATTTCTGTATCTGACGTTAGGAATATTGACTATGTATCAATTACAAAAGTGTTTGCAACTGGGGAACGCCCATCAGACAAAATGCAATCAGTCTGGCTGGTTAGTCAATGAGCCACGAGGGAGGACAATAGGACTCTGAAGATGCTAATCTCCCACCTTCCTGAGAAGCTTCCTGGGATCCTGCTTTGACACTGCAGGGTCATGTGATCATGTCACCTGGTACTGGACCCCATCTTGACCTGCTAGTATTTTTCCACAAAAGGGGTGGAGACCAAACTGGAAAACAAAGGATTCCTGCCATATGTAAATCCTATTTCAGGCAGGGAAGTGAGTTAATCAGGCTCCTTCTTCACTGAATCCCTGCCCAGGATGACTGCTGAGAAGATCTAAGAAACAAGGACTGGGAGGAGGGAGCGGGGAGAAGAGCTGAGCCCAGGCCGGGAAAAGGTGTCTGGCCTGTGAAAGAAATGCCTAAAACAACGTTTAGGGTGAGAAATTACCACTTGTAACCGGTTTCTTTAGTGTATTGAGCTTAGTTGGTGTGTTTGTTTTAGTTGCTCAGTGATCTGCTTTGATCTGTTTGCTAACCCTTATAATTATTTAAAATCTAACCTTTGTGGTTAATAAACTTGTTTTGTTTTCTAAAACCTAGTTTGTGGAATTCATAACTGGCGGGGGGGGAGGGGACGACAAAAAGCAGTGCATATCGTCCTCCACTTTGTGGGAGGGGGCAATTTTCATGAGCTTACGCTGTAAAGATTTCTGTGCAGCGCAAGACAATACAATTTTGGGTTTGCATCACAGAGGGGGAGTGCACTTCCTGAGCTGAGTCTTCCCAGGCAGAGCTGATGTCAGTGTCTGTGTCTTTCTGCAGCTGGCTGTGCCCCTAACTGGGTGTGTCCTGGAGGAGGCTTGAGGGCCTGGCTCAGCAGGACAGGGTGAGGGAGCCCAGGCTGGTGGAACAGGCGGGCTCAGTGGTACCCCAGTACATCAGGTGGCACCCCAGAGGGGAGGGAGCAACCTGTCAAACAAGTGACTCATTATTAGAATAATAGAATCATAGAATATCAGGGTTGGAAGGGACCTCAGGAGGTATCTAGTCCAATCCCCTGCTCAAAGCAGGACCAATCCCCAACTAAATCATCCCAGCCAGGGCTTTGTCAAGCCTGACCTTAAAAACCTCTAAGGATGGAGATTCCATCCCCTCCCTAGGTAACCCATTCCAGTGCTTCACCACCCTCCTAGTGAAATAGTGTTTCCTAATATCCAACCTAAACCTCCCCCACTGCAACTTGAGACCATTGCTCCTTGTTCTGTCATCTGCCACCACTGAGAACAGCCGAGCTCCATCCTCTTTGGAACCCCCTTTCAGGTAGTTGAAAGCAGCTATCAAATCCCCGCTCATTCTTCTCTTCTGCCGACTAAACAAGCCCAGTTCCCTCAGTCACTCCTCGTAAGTCATGTGCCCCAGCCCCCTGATCATTTTAATTGCCCTCCACTGGACTCTCCCCAATTTGTCCACATCCTTTCTATAGTGGGGGCCCCAAAACTGGACGCAATACTCCAGATGTGGCCTCACCAGTGCCAAATAGAGGGGAATAATCACTTCCCTCAATCTGCTGGCAATGCTCCTACTAATGCTGCCCAATATGCCGTTAGCCTTCTTGGCAACAAGGGCACACTGCTGACTCATATCCAGCTTCTTGTCCCCAGGTCCTTTTCTACAGAACTCCTGCTTAGCCAGTCGGTCCCCAGCCTGTAGCAGTGCATGGGATTCTTCCGTCCTAAGTGCAGGACTCTTCACTTGTCCTTGTTGAACCTCATCAGATTTCTTTTGGCCCAACCCTCCAATTTGTCTAGGTCACTCTGGACCCTATCCCTACCCTCCAGCATATCAACCTCTCCCCCCAGCTTAGTGTCATCTGCGAACTTGCTGAGGGGGCAATCCATCCTATCATCCAGATCATTAATAAAGATGTTGAACAAAACCGGCCCAGGACCAACCTCTGGGGTATTCCGCTTGATACCGGCTGCCAACTAGACATTGAGCCATTGATCACTACCCATTGAGCCTGACAATCTAGCCAGCTTTCTATCCACCTTATAGTCCATTCATCCAATCCATACTTTTTTAACTTGCTGGCAAGAATACTGTGGGAAACCGTAACAAAAGCTTTGCTAAAGTTAAGATATATCACATCCACCGCTTTCCCCATATCCACAGAGCCAGTTATCTCATCATAGGAGGCAATCAGGTTGGTCAGGCATGACTTGCTCTTGGTGAATCCATGTTGACTGTTCCTGATCACCGTCCTCTCCTCCAAGTGCTTCAAAATGGTTTCCTTGAGGACCTGCTCCATGATTTTTCCAAAGACTGAGGTGAGGCTGACCGGTCTGTAGTTCCCCAGGTTCTCCTTCTTCCCTTTTTAAAGATGGGCACTACATTTGCCTTTTTCCAATCATCTGGGACCTCCCCCGATCGCCACAAGTTTTCAAAGATAATGGCCAATGGCTTTGCAATCACATCAGCCAACTCCCTCAGCATCCTTGGATGCATTAGATCTGGACCCATGGGCTTGTGCATGTTCAGCTTCTCTAAGTAGTCCTTAACCCGTTCTTTCACCACTGAGGGCTGCTCACCTCCTCCCCATACTGTGTTGCCCAGTGCAGCAGTCTGGGAGCTGACCTTGTCTGTGAAGCATTGGGTACTTCAGCTTTTTCCACATCATCTGTCACTAGGTTGCCTCCCCCATTCATTAAAGGTCCCTTTCCCTGATCTTTTTCTTGTTGCTAACATACCTGTAGAAACCCTTGTTGTTACCCTTCACATCCCTTGCTAGTTGTAACTCCAGTTTTGGCCTTCCTGATTACACCCCTGCGTGCTCGAGCAATATTTTTATACTCCTCCCTAGTCATCTGTCCAAGTTTCCATTTCTTGTAAGCTTCCTTTTTGAGTTTAAGCTCACCGAAACTTTCACTGTTAAGCCAAGCTGGTCGCCTGGCATATTTGCTATTCTTTCTGCACATCGGGATGGTTTGTTCCTGCACCTTCAATAAGGCTTCTTTAAAATACAGCCAGCTTTATATTTATATTCCAGTATCTCCTAGAGGCCCCAGTGGAGATCAGGTCCTTCTTGTGACACTCCCTGAAGAACTCAGAGTTGACTTTCAGTGAAATTTAGGGTGCATTGACACTTCCAATCTGGAGTGTAAATTCCAGCTTGAGGGGACATGGCTGCTCATGTTCTGGTCAGTCTAGTGTACTAAGAATAGAGTGTAGGCATGGTGACGTGCAGCCCCTAGCATTTTGGATGGTTATGTGCTCGGTTGGCGCTAACTCCTCCCACCATTTGTG
This sequence comes from Platysternon megacephalum, assembly GCA_003942145.1. Taxonomy (NCBI): domain Eukaryota; kingdom Metazoa; phylum Chordata; order Testudines; family Platysternidae; genus Platysternon; species Platysternon megacephalum. The sequence continues at coordinate 573,659 of QXTE01000291.1, read as the reverse complement.
CAGTTGCAGCTCTACTTTCTTTTTAGCATGCTAGTTTGATCAACGCCAGAATTTACCTCCATCTCCAAGTGCAGATATACCCTAAGTCTCACTGGAAGTCAACCTGAGTTCTTCAGGGAGCGTTTCTTGCTCTGTGTCTGGGCAGCACCCGTCACAACAGGACCCTGATCTCCACTGAGGCCATTAAGTTCTACTGAAATACCCCTAAGCTCCTAAGTACCTAAGACCCAGAGCTACAGAGGTATTTAAGCATCTAATTCCCATAGAAATCAATAGGAGTTTGGCACCTAAATACCTTTGAGGATCTGGGCCTATGGGACTTAGGTGCTTTTGAAACTTTTACCGTATATCTTTAGCTATTTGTGCTTCAGATTCCATTCCAGCCTCCTAATTAATTTCCTCCTTTCATTCTGCCTGACATAGTTTATGCTCCTTTTCCTTGGCTTCACCATGACAGGACTTCCATTTCCTGAAGGACCCCTGGCTTGAATAACCTCTTGACCTTGCCATTTCACCAGGCTAGTTTACTTCTTGTCTTCCTGTTGCCCTGTTTGCATGCAGGTATTCACGCCTTCTAAGATTCCCATGCTTGACTCAAATAGTCACACTTATCCAGCCCAAAGGGGACAGTGGCATAGAGAACTGGGACAAGGTCTGCTTCCAGTTTCCTGGCCAGCGGTAGATGCGGGAGAGGAGGCTGCAGCCACCTAGGTAGTGGGGAATCAGGGGACAGCTTGTAATGACACTGGGATGCAGGGAGTGCACTCTTGGTGCCTTACTATATGTTCAATAATCCTGTGCTGAAGTCCCACATGCATGGCACCGTGTTCTCCAAACCCGAAATGGGTGAACAAAAGCCAGAGCGATGCTGAGCCCTGGGGAGTATGTGTGTGTGACGTGCTCCTTTTACTGACATTGGGGTGACTCTACCTGATTAAGCTGGGCTGCTGGGTTTCCTTTCTGAGCCAAGGCAGGTAAATCCACGGAGCAGGTTGTCGCAATCACTCAGTGTCCATGTGATACTGAGAAAGGGGAGGGGAGGGAGGCGCCTTGACAGGCATCCCCTGAGGCAGGACACCAGGGGCCATATTGTCAAAGGCAATTTGCAGCTCCCCTTGACTTCAGTGCAATGTGTGGGGGCCCAGCACTTCTGAAGACCAGCCACATGAGGGCTTCTGCTCTGGAGTCAGCAGCTCGGCCCATCCAGACGCCCTGGAGGCTCTGGCTATTGCATTGTTGACAGGTTCTTCTTTCACTGGCTTGAACCAAACTGGGAATGGAAGCCATTACTGAGCCTTCTTTAACATGCACGCCAACAAACTCATCTTCACTAAGCTTCCACTAACAGGAAGTGAGCGTTTTACATACATATGGCGTACAGAGCAACACAGTAATCCCTGTGCACTGGGGGAGCAGGGCAAGCATCACAACCAAAGGCCAAACACCAACTGATCTCTTACACCGGCCAGGGCAAATCCGGAATACATTGACTTCAGTGGAGTTATTCTAGATTTAAGTTGGGACAACTCAGAACCGAATATAGGCCAAGGAGAATCTCCTGGTGTTTCTGAGCTGGCTCTCTATCGAAATTATTTTCCTGTCTAAAGAGACATTATGCTGAATAATAAGAAGTTTGTATTAAAGCAGAAGACATGTTTTGTGCTCCCTAAGGTATGGTCTTGACTAGGAAAGTGGATGGTTGTGTTCTAGGCTTAGCACACGTCAGCTAAACCTAACCTAAACTCAACCACTTTTCCTAGTCAAGAAAAGCCCGATGGCTACACGTAAAGCAGCAAGTTTAATATTGATTGATCAGTGAGATTCCTCAACTGTTACAATTTTCTCCTAAATCTGGGCCAAAAGTTTCAAACTTTGTGTCACTATGTTTCTGAAGATACTGGACTGTTTGCAAATCTGTTTGTAATTGACTTGTCCCTAGTAGACTGATATTGCCATTACTGACCTGTGAAGATATAAAGGCAGCAGGTTAGCATGATGGATGCCATAAAGCAACCTGTCGAACCAGCCATTCCCAGCCAGCAAGACCACCCGAAGTCGTAGTGGATCCCCAGGAATACGTCGTGTAATATCAGAGTAGCTCTCTCCACGTAGACATCCACCGCATACCACACGGAGCCGACCATGCCAAGGACACCTAGCCAAAGAACAAAGTCAGCTGAGAAACACCAGCACAGAACGCTCCCTACACACTCCACAACAGCCACTCTCCTTGTGGGGACAGGCCAGGCCAGTCTGACCAGGGCTGCCAATCCCAAGGCTTCAAATATCGTGAGTCAGACTCCAAAAGTCAGGAGATTTTTTTAAAATAATTTAATATTTGGGGAGGGGAAGAGAAGGGGAGAAGGGTAGTAAAATCTTTCTGAACCCCTGGGGTGAAGGACCTGCCTTTCTATCCCTCTCCATCTGCCTCCCCTAGTACTGCCCTTTTTGTCCCCTCCCTGTCTCCTTTGCTGCACCAGGCACCACTCTCCCACTCACATTCTCCTGCCACGCTCACCAACAGTCTCTTTTCCCCACCTGTTGCCTCAATTCATCTTCCCACTCATTTCCCTCCCTTTCCCTTCCCAGCTTCCTACTCCTCACATTCGGCTTCTCTGCTCCTCCATTTGCCTGCACCCCTCAACCTCTTCCCGCACCTCCAAATTACCCTTCATGCCCTCTCTCCCTCCAGCTCCCCCATTTCCTTTGCTCCCTTGAACATTTCCTGCTCCCCATTCCACTGCACCCCAGTCTCTTTCTGGTGTTGTCCCTTTCCCCTACCCCCGCCCAATTCCCTGTCCAGTTTCCTAACCATAGAACACGAGGGTGAGCATCCTCCTCTAAAGACAGTCTGGCTTCAGTTCCATTGGGAACAATGGGATACAGTGGCCATCCTTACTAGGTGCAGCCTCACTTTCACCTGTAGGGAAATGGGCACCATTTTGAATGAGGGCAGCCTGTAGCTTCAGCCCCAGTGTGTCAGGTGTAAGGACCTGCAGAAGAGCTGGCCTCTGGGCAACCTAATGAGCACAGCTGGCCGGTACTTGGTTGCCTAATTGGCTATGCTACATGATTGGTTGGAAGAGTCAGCAGACTGGGGCTGAAGCCCAAAAGCAGCAGTTCAGCGGCAGCTCAAACCAGTTGCCCATGGCTGCGATAGCTCTTATGCCAGCTTGTTTTGTCTGTGAAGCACAGCCCTACCCCTGCCTTGGCCCCAGCCCTGCCCCTGCCTTGTCCTCAGCCCTGCCTCACTCCATGTAATCCGCTTCTGACCCTTGGCTCTGATTCCTGGCTTCAGACTCCAGCTGTGGCCCTTGGCTCTGATTCCTGGTTTCTGACTCCAGCTGTGGCCCTTGGCTCTGGAATCTGGCCTCTGACTCCAGCTCTGATGCTGGGCTCCAATTCCTGGCTATTGACACCTGCTCTAACCAGTAGGTCTGACACCTGCTCCAACCACTAGGCATGACCGTCCACACCCCAGTCATTGACAGTTTGAGCAGTCCCTCTACAAACAATAAGAGAACCAGAGCTGAAGCGGCGAGCATGGATTCTACAATCCCTCTTCGACGGAGATAGTGGGCCCTACGGACCTTGTGGGCCCAAGTTGCCACCCTGCATGTGTAGAATGCAATCCTGTAAAACCCAAGTCATGCCGCCTTCAACCCCAACCCCTGCTCCCCACAAGCCCAAGCCCCTCCCGCCTGACAAATTTAACGATGATCACAACAAATTTTGCTCAGGAAGGATAGGGGAAAAAGGGAGGAGGTGTTGCCTTATATATTAAAAATGTANTTAGGAAAGATAGAAAATGTGGCAAAAGACCACCTTGGCTTAACCACGAGACCTTGCATTATCTAAAAAATAAAAAGGAGTAATAAAAAATGGAAACTAGGACAGATTACAAAGGATGAAATGGCAGAGATGCTTAATGACTTCTTTGTTTCGGTCTTCACCGAGAAGTCTGAAGGAATGCCTAACATAGTGAATGCTAGTGGGAAGGGGGTAGGTTTAGCAGATAAAATTAAAAAAGAACAAGTTAAAAATCACTNTGACACCTGCTCCAACCACTAGGCATGACCGTCCACACCCCAGTCATTGACAGTTTGAGCAGTCCCTCTACAAACAATAAGAGAACCAGAGCTGAAGCGGCGAGCATGGATTCTACAATCCCTCTTCGACGGAGATAGTGGGCCCTACGGACCTTGTGGGCCCAAGTTGCCACCCTGCATGTGTAGAATGCAATCCTGTAAAACTCAAGTCATGCCGCCTTCAACCCCAACCCCTGCTCCCCACGAGCCAAGCCACTCCCGCCTGACAAATTTAACGATGATCACAACAAATTTTGTGTGTTCCTAAATCAGGGTCAGCTCCTATTTCTACTATGCTCACGGTCACACCCCACTGACCGAGCCCAAGTGGGATTGATTATCAGCCTGCTTATCAGGGAGTCCCTGGCTTGGGTGTCTTTGCTCCTGGAAAAATCAAACCTCTTTCTGGGACACCTTGAGGACTTCATCAGAGCTATGGCAGTGACCATCGATGACCCAAGACATGAGTGTATGTCCGAAGTGTTGCAACAGGGATGCTGGCCCTTAGCTAAATATGCAGCAGAGTCCCAATGCTTGATAGTAGAAACCAAATGGAGTAAGGCTGCCCAGCATTATCGTTTCCGGCTTGGCCTCATGACCATATAAAAGATGAACTGGCATGTTGGAATCCTCATCTGGCTTGGATGCCTTAGTTGACCTATAGATCAAAATCAATGACTGCTTGCCCAAACACCTCTAAGAAAAAGGATGGTCCTCCTGGCTCCTACCAGGCTGCCAGATCTGGTCCCCCCATCACCAGTCCCTTCCCCATCACCTCAGCTCATGCTAGTTGAGCATGTCTGGCCCCTCTCTGACTTGGAGAAGAATCAACACTGGACATAGGGCTTCTGTCTGTAATGTGGAGAAACAGGACACTGCATCAAACTGCCCTGCCAAGGTNAAGGAGGAGGGAGAAAACTTGTTCACCTTAGCCTCTAAGGATAGAACAAGAAGCAATGGGCTTAAACTGCAGCAAGGGAGGTTTAGGTTGGACATTAGGAAAAAGTTCCTAACTGTCAGGGTGGTTAAACACTGGAATAAATTGCCTAGGGAGGTTGTGGAATCTCCATCTCTGGAGATATTTAAGAGTAGGTTAGATAAATGTCTATCAGGGATGGTCTAGACAGTATTTGGTCCTGCCATGAGGGCAGGGGACTGGACTCGATGACCTCTCGAGGTCCCTTCCAGTCCTAGAATCTATGAATCTATGAACTGGCATGCTGGAATCCTCATCTGGCTTGGATGCCTTAGTTGACCTATAGATCAAAATCAATGACTGCTTGCCCAAACACCTCTAAGAAAAAGGATGGTCCTCCTGGCTCCTACCAGGCTGCCAGATCTGGTTTCCCCATCACCAGTCCTTTCCCCATCACCTCAGCTCATGCTAGTTGAGCATGTCTGGCCCCTCTCTGACTTGGAGAAGAATCAACACTGGACATAGGGCCTCTGTCTGTAATGTGGAGAAACAGGACACTGCATCAAACTGTCCTGATCTGCACCTGGGTTGGGAAACGCCAAGCCGCAGCCCCAGTAGCAGAGTTGGGCTGGGTTGGCACCTTCCCCTCTTCCCAGTAGCCCACACCAACACTCAGGTACCAGTACCCTGGTGATGGGCAAGCAGTGTCCAACACATCTCCAGCTCCCTCTTTGGCTCTGGCACCCTGCAATGCCCAACACCACCCTTGAGGCACTGGTGGAGTCAGTTTCCTCAGGCAGTTTCATGGATCTGGAGTTTTCCCAAGCATATAATAACCCCATCCAGTGCAAGAACCCCCCAAATTAGCAGGGGCCATAGATAGGTCACTCCTTTCGTCAGACCAGTCACCCACCAGATGGCTCCATTAGAGGTAATTATCCTTTCAGGCTACCTAGGAATCCTCCAGTTTGGGCTAGTTCATGCATCTCACTCATCAGTTGGGCTCGTTGCCATGACCTAGGCAGCTGATGGCAATCAGGCCTGATACACTTTGATTCCCTGTCTTGCAGACAATCCTGCTTCCTGAGAGCCAAGCCAGGGCCAGCCACCTGTTGTGGCTTACTTGGTCCTCCAAAGAAGTCAGAGATGTGAACAGAGGATCCAAAGCCAAACTTGGCAACCCCTAGGACCTCCCCAATGGCTCCAGGGATTCCTATTAAATATCAACTCTATGCTGATGTGTCCGACAATAAGAAAGCAAACACCTCATTGCTGCTATGGCAGCTCCATTGACCTCCAGGCAGAAGCAGAGGGTCACTTTGGGCACAACTGCTCCCTCTCCAAATCTGAAGTACAGATATTCCCAAAATATCTCAAGAAAAACCTGCAGAAGAGGTTCATTCACTCCTCCACATCCCCAGCGGGGGTCCAGTCATCTTTCTGGCAAGGAAAGACTGTTCCCTTCAGCCTTGTGTGGACTACCGAGTGCTGAACAAGATTACAATCCAAAACTGGTACTTCTTACCACTTATTAATGACCTGTTCGAAAGACTCCACTCTGCCAAGGTCTTCACAAAGTTGGACCTCCACAGAGCTTATAACCTGGTAAGGATCTGGGAAGGATATGATTGGAAGACTGCCTTTTGTACCGGCTATGGTCACTTTGAGTATTTTGTCATGCCATTTGGATTGTTCAGCACCTTGGCAACTTTCCAGCATTTAATCAATGGCAGCTTTCAGGACCTTTTGGACCAATTACCTTATAGACTCATAGACTTTAAGGCCAGAAAAGACCATAATGATCATCTAGGCCATAGACCCTCACCCATCCACTCTTGTAATATACCCATAATTTCTAGCTGAGTTACTGAAGTCCTTAAATCATGATTTTAAGACTTCAAATTACTGAGAATCCACAATTTACACTAGCTTAAACCTGCAAGTGACCCATGCCTCATGATGCAGAGGAAGGCAACAAAACCCAGGGTCTCTGCCAATCTGACACAGGGGGAAATTCCTTCCTGACCCCAAATATGGCAATCAGTTAGACCCTGGGCATGTGGGCAAGACTCACCAGTCAGACACCCGGAAAAAAATTATTTGTAGTTACTCAGAGCCTCCCCATCTAGTGTCCCATCACCGGCCGTTGGAGATATTTGCTACCAGCAGTTGCAGGTTGACTACATGCCATTGTAGGCAGTGTCATCATACCAGCCCCTCTATAAACTTATCAAGCTCATTCTTGAAGCCAGTTAGGGTTTTTTGCCCCCACTGCTCCCCTTGGGAGGCTGTTCCAGAACTTCACTCAGATGGTTAGAAACTTTTGTCTAATTTCAAGCCTAAACTTATTGATGGCCAGTTTATATCCATTTGTTCTTGTGTCAACATTGTCACTTAACTTAAATAACTCCTCTCCCTCCCTGGTATTTATCCCTCTGATGTATTTATAGAGAGCAATCATATCTCCCCTCAGCCTTCATTTGGTTAGGCTAAACAAGCCAAGCTCTTGGAGTCTCCTTTCATAAGACAGGTTTTCCATTCCTCAGATCATCCGAGTAACCCTTCTCTGCACCTGTTCCAGTTTGAATTCTTCTTTCTTAAACATGGGAGACCAGAATTGCGCACAATACTCCAGATGAGGTCTCACCAGTGCCTTGTATAATGGTACTAACACTTCCCTTTTTCTACTGGAAATACATTGTCTGATGCATCCTAGGACTGCATTAGCCATTTTCACGGCCCCATCATATTGGTCGCTCATAGTCATCCTGTGATCAACCAGGTCTTTCTCCTCCTCTTTCAATTCCAACTGATAAGTCCCCAGCTTATAGCAAAAATTCTTGTTAGTCCCTAGGTGCTTGACCTTGCACTTTGCACTATTAAATTTCATCCCATTTCTATTACTCCAATTTTCAAGGTCATCCAGGTCTGGTATGATATTCTGGTCCTCCTCGGTATTGGTAATACCTCTCATCTTGTGTCATCTGCAAAAATTTTAGCACACTCCCACTTTTTGTGCCAAGGTCATTAATAAAAATGTTTTAAAAGATTGGTCCCATGACCAATCCCTGAGTAACTCTACTAGTAACATCGCTCCAGCCTGACAGTTCACCTTTCAGTATGACCCATTGCAGTCTCCCCTTTAACCAGTTCCTTATCCACCTTTCAGTTCTCATATTAATCCCCAGTTCCTCCAATTTAACTATTAATTTCCCATCTGGAACTGTATCAAATGCCTTACTGAAATCCAGGTAGATGAGATCTATTGCATTTCCTTTGTCAAAAAAAAAATCAGTTATCTTCTCAAAGTAAAAGATCAGGTTGGTCTGGCACGATCTACCTTTTGTTGTATTTTATCACAATTACCATTTACCTCTATGTCTTCAACGATTTTTTCTTTCAAAATTTGTTCCAAGACCTTGCATACAATTGTGGTCAAACTAACAGGCCTGTAATTTTCCCAATCACATTTTTTTCCCTTTCTTAAAAATAGGAACTATATTAGCAACTCTCAAGTCATAGGGCACGACACCCTGAGTTTACAGATGCATGAAAAGTCCTTGCTATTGGGCTTTCAATTTCATGTGCCAGTTTCTTTAATATACTTGGATGGAGATTATCCAGGCCCCCCAATTTAGTCCCATTAAGATGTTTGAGTTTGACTTCCACCTCGGATGTGGTCATTTCTACCTCCATATCCTCGTTCCTATTAGCCACCTTGCCACTACCCCTAAGCTCTTCATTATACTTATTAAAACTGAGGCAAATTATTTTTGTGTTGGGCCATGCCTAGATTATCATTAATCTCCACCCCGTCCTCAGTGTTTAGGGGTCCCACTTCTTCTTTACTTGTTTTCTTTTTATTTATTTGGCTATAGAATCTTTTACTATTGGTTTTACTCTCCTTTGCAAGGTCCAACTCTGCTGGCTTTTGGCAGCTCTCACTTTTCTCATACACTTTCTGACCTCCAAGAGGTAGCTTTCCTTGCTAATTCATCTCATCTTCCATTCCTGGTAGGCTTTCTGCTTTCTCTTAATCACCTGTTTGAGATGCTTACGCATCCAGCTTGGTCTGCAATCCTGCCCTATTAATATATTTCTCTTGCTTGGGATGCAGGCTTCAGATACTTTTAGTCAATGTTGCAGAAACTAATTCCAAGCCTCCTCCACATTCAGATCCTTGAGTTCTTCAGTCCATTCCACTTCCCTAATTAATTCCCTTAATTTTTTAAAGTTTGCCCTTTTGAAATCAAGGACCTTAGTTACAGACATATTTTTGCTTATCCTTCCATTTAGTTTAAACTGAATTAGCTCATGATCACTCGAACCAAGGTTGTCCCATACAACCAGTTCTTCTATGAGGTCCTCTCTACTCACCAATACATAATCTAAAGTGGCATCATCTCTTGTTGGTTCAGTGACTATTTGGTGAAGAAATCTGGGAACTATCCCATCCAGGGAAATCTGCGCCCCACTACTGTGTGTAGCACTTGTCCTCCAGTCTATATCTGGGACATTAAAGTCTCCCATAATGACACAATTCCCAGTAGTATTTATTAAAAACTTTAAAGAGGTCTCTATCCATATTCAACTCAAATCCTCGGTGTCTGTAGTATCTCAATCACTATCCCAGGAGAATCTCTGTTAGCTTTCTTCCCCAGAGTGTTTTTGACCCAAATAGTCTCTGTTTTATCCATCCCATCACTTCTAATTTCTTGACAGTCTACCTCATCATTAATATACAGTGCTACTCCACCACCTTTACCTTTATTTTTGTCTTTCCTGAACAGCACATACCCTTTAAACCCTGTACTCCAGTCATGACCACTATTCCACCATGTTGTTGTTATCCTATAATATCTAGTTTCATTCCTGCACCAGTAGCTCTAGTTCCTCCATTTTGTTACCCAGCCTCCTTGTGTTGGTGTATAAACATATTAGCTGTTTCTGCTTGGCTTTGCCCACCTTCCTCACCCAATTGGATACAATCATTCTACTGCCAGTATTGCCTACCTGACTGTTAGCTTCACTGGTATCAGCATTATCTTTCATCTTAATGTCCATTCTCCTACCCACTGCTGTTCCTTTCTCCATTGCTGTGTCCTTTCTTACTTGATTTTCCTCCTAGTCAATATTAGAATCAGGCATGGAGATTACATGAGCATCACCTGTCTCCTCTGAGTTCCTAATTTAAAGCTCTTTTAATCAGTTATGCCAACCTCCCTCCCAGAAGTCTATTTCCCTCCCTCCTCCGGTGGAGTCCATCCCATGAGAACAGTTCTCTGTCCATCAATGCCTCCCAGTGGTCGAACATCCCAAAGCTGCCCTCATAGCACCACCGCTTGGGCCATCTGTTGATCATCATAATCTTACTTCGTCTTCGTTCTCCTCCTCTAGGGACAGGTAGAATCCCACTGAAGATTCCCTGAGCCTCCATTTCTTTAAGTGTCTTCCCCAGCCTGGCATAGTCTCCCTTGATGCGTTTGAGTGAGAATCTAGCAGTATCATTTGTTTCTATGTGAAAGACAATCAGTGGATTCTTTCCTGCTCCCATTAGGATCCTCTTCAGCCTCAGGTTCACATCCAATATATTAGCTCCCAGCAGACAGCACACCCTTCTGTTCTCTGGATCAGCTCTGGTGACAGGCCTGTCTGTTCTTTGTAGACCTGTCCCTTCCTGGTGTTGGTGTGATTCTCCAGCCTACTTCCTGTTCTTTCTGGCTGCAAGTCCTCTCATCTTTTGTTCCCCCTTGCAGTCTTCTGCGAGTCATCCTGTATCCTCCTGGGGCTCTGAACTCTGACTATCTCCACTGACTCTTCCCCTCTTCTTATAGGACTAGCCGCTCTTCTCTTCTTTCTGGCCCTTCCACCTTCTGTTACTGCCTGATGTGCCCCTTCTTCATTTTCCAACTCAGCAAACCTGTTCCTGAGCTCTATTTCTCCTTCACTAGCCAGTGTTTTCCTCTGCCTGGTTCTCATAGTCACTTGCTTCCACTGGCCACTTTCCTCACCCAGCAGCCTCCCCTCAGAGTTCTCCAGTCTAGCTTGCATCTGCGAGAGTTAACTTTTGCCTTCAGCCTCCTCTTGCCTTCCTTACATTGTCTGCTCAAATCCCCTTCAAACCTCAACCATAGTTTCCACCTGCATCTCCAAACCTCAGATCTTCTCTTCCATCAGCTCTGTCAGGCGGCACTTCATACAAACAAAGCTCTTTTTGGGTACCCGTTCCATGATAATGTACATCCCGCAGCTTCCCCATCTGGTCATCTTCACTGTCTCTTCCATTCCTTAGGTCACTACCACTGCTGCCTTCCTGCCTAAGCGCCTGTCAAAGGAAAAAACCAACCAACCAAAAACAAAAAAACAAACCCAAGACAAAACCAGACCACCGCACAGTCCCTCCCCAAACAAACTTCCTCAAACTCCCCCTACTTTCAGCCCCATTTGCTGGCACCTGTGCCACTGCGCCTGTGCCGTTAGCTGCCTGAATGACATCCTCATTTTCTCTGAAAGTCAGGACTGCCACAAACATCAAGTGCACACTGTCTTGGAGAGACTCTGCCAAAACCACCTCTACACCTTGCTTGTGAAACGTGAGTTCAATAAGGACACCGTAGAAGTCCGGAGGGACTCACCAGGGACTCGTAGAAGGTGGCAGCAATAGCCAATTGTGCTGCACCCAAGGATGTACGTGGGGTGCAGCAATTCCCGGGGTTTGCCAATATCTAGGTGCTTTATTAAAGGATTCTCTAGCCTGGTTGCACCGCAATGGCACTTCTGCAAAAGAGGGCCTGGTTTGCCTAGTCCACAGAGGCTCTGTTGGCCTTTGATCACTGAGGAGTGCATTCACCTCAGCACCTACGGCAGGTATGTGTACCCCACATCTGTAAAAACACAGAACTCTTCACAAAGCTGCAAGCAGGGACATTCTTTCATAACTGGCAGATTGGCAATAACAAAATGCCAATAGTGATTCTGGGGGACCTTGCTCCCCTGGCTCATGAGGTGGGTATTGCTCCCCTGGCTCATGTTGCATCCGAAGAAGTGGGTATTCACCCACGAAAGCTCATGCTGCAAAACCTCTGTTAGTCTATAAGGTGCCACAGGATTCTTTGCTGCTTTTACAGATCCAGACTAACACGGCTACCCCTCTGATACTTGAGGTGGGGAAGGATTTTCTGTTGCATGAAGCTATAAAATTTCGGTCCCTACGCCACAGGCATAGGAATATAGGGAAATGACACTGAATATTGGCACTATGTTTCACAGGCAGTGGTGATTTTAGTTGATATCTAACTCCTGAGGGTCACAAAGGCACAGAGGACACAGCTTGTGCTGGCGTCCCAAAGCCACCCATTCCTGTGTGCCACAAGCCTGTTAACTGCAATGGTGCCAGCCAAACTCATCACAGAGTGGCATGGGAAAGTGTCCTGCCTCGTAGGAAGAACTAAGGCAGCCATCCTTAGAAACCTTCGGGAGGGGACTGCAGAGTGTCTCCACCTAAGTTTCACTGAGATCTCGCTCTTTAGTCACATAAACAAAGTGTTCCGTGTTCTCCCCCACGCCCGCCTAACCCAAGAGGGGAATGAAAAGCAGCTGCCAACTCTGCCAACTCTGTTGTGCCACTATCTTTTCTCTTACTAGTAAAACAATGTCTTGTTAACTTGGGGCAGGGCTGGGCACCAGCTTTGAATTTAAGCATTGTAAGGAAAAATGCCCTTACACCCTTATCCAAGTTCCCTTTCCCTTCATCAGGTTCATCTGTGCTCACCTGGTGGGACTGGTCAGATTGTGGCAGAATCTTGAGCAGGTCCTGGCTTGCAGCAAGGCTAGAGTGCCCTGTCTTGTCTCCTCCTTGCTGTTCATGGCAGCAATCTCTGTCTCTGAGGGATCCACAGTTGACTACGGGCTGCTGGTAGGATCTCTACCAAGTCTGGCATGCAATTCATTGTAGAAATGGCCGGTCTGCACTGCAGCACCAGATCTATTGTTGTGCTCTGTGGCCTTGTGGTATGCCGGGAGCAGTTCCTTCGCTTTCACAGAGCACTGCTGTTGATGCCTGTCGGAGCCCATCACCTGCATCCCCTGTCCAAATCTACTCATAGACGTCCATATTTCTAGGTCTGGTCTGTAGCTGCGCTTGCAGAGCCTCTTCTCCCCAGAGGCCCAGGAGATCCAATACTTTCAGTCTACTCTAGGCAGAAGCGCATCTAGTACTTCTCTGAGTGTGTGGAGCTGATCTGGTCGGTTGGGCAGTTGCACACAACAGAGGTGGAGTTGAGGCAGTGGTGGCTTCTGGGCTCTGTGACCCACAGGCAGTGGAGTTTAAAATTGTGAACAAAGTGGTCACTGTCGCAGGGAAAGGGGCATTGTGGGACAGCTGCTGGAGGACTGTTAGGGTCAACACAGATCATGCAGTGTTTACACTTGCACTAAGTAGGCCTTCCAGGGAGGTGGTTTTACTGTGTTGCCATAAGTACTGCTGTATAAGTAGGGGCATTGCCAGCAGATCGAGGGACGTGATCATTCTCCTCTATTCGACATTGGTGAGGCCTCACCTGGAGTACTGTGTCCAGTTTTGGGCCCCACACTACAAGAAGGATGTGGAAAAATTGGAAAGAGTCCAGCGGAGGGCAACAAAAATGATTAGGGGGCTGGAGCACATGACTTATGAGGAGAGGCTGAGGGAACTGGGATTGTTTAGTCTGCAGAAGAGAAGAATGAGGGGGGATTTGATAGCTGCTTTCAACTACCTGAAAGGGGGTTCCAAAGAGGATGGATCTAGACTGTTCTCAGTGGTAGCAGATGACAGAACAAGGAGTAATGGTCTCAAGTTGCAGTGGGGGAGGTTTAGATTGGATCTTAGGAAAAACTTTTTCACTAGGAGGGTGGTGAAGCACTGGAATGGGTTACCTAGGGAGGTGGTGGAATCTCCTTCCTTAGAGGTTTTTAAGGTCAGGCTTGACAAAGCCCTGGCTGGGATGATTTAGTTGGGATTAGGTCTTGCTTTGAGCAGGGGGTTGGACTAGATGACCTCCTGAGGTCCCTTCCAACCCTGAGATTCTATGGTTCTATGAATGAGGCGCTTATGTCAGCTGGAGACAAATATGAGTGTAGACACATGCACAAATAGGTGAGTGCTTAGTGACTTACAGCGACCTAACTTTGTACTGTAGACCAGGCCTTGGGTTTCTATGCAAATCCCACCCAATGATGCTGTCCAAATTCACTGTATAGAAGAATATACATATGTTTATGTGTATATATATGTATGTATGTATGTATGTATGTATTATCACCGCACCCTTTTCATCCTCGCTCCACCTAGCTCTTCAATTCAGCCTGATCTCACTATTCCCAGCTCAGCCTTTCTCAACCCAAAACTCACTCCATCCACCCACCCAATGCCATTTCACTCACCCCATCCGCCCTGCCCCACCCAATGCCATTCCATTCTTCTCCCTACAGCAGTGGATCTCAACCAGGGGTACGTAACAGCAGAGGTCTTCCAGGAGGTGCATCAACTCATCTAGAGATTTGCCTAGTTTTACAACAGGCTACATAAAAAGCACTGGCAAAGTCAGTGCAAACTAAAATTTCACACAGCCAATTACTTGTTTATACTGCTCTACCTACTATACACTGAAGTGTAAGTACAATATTTATATTCCAATTGATTTATTTTATACTTATATGGTAAAAATGAGAAAGTAGCAATTCTTCAGTACTAGTGTGCTGTGACACTTACGTATTTTTATGTCTGATTTTGCAAGCAAGTAGTTTTTAAGTGAGGTGTAACTTGGGGGTACCAGACTCTTGAAAGGGGTACAGTAGTCTGGAAAAGTTGAGAGCCACTGCCCCACAGCAATCCACTCAACATCCCCTCCCTCCAGTTGAGACTATCACATACAGCACAGCTCTATCCTACCCACGCCACACCACAGCACCCACCATGACCTGACCCCATCCCACTCAATATTCTTCTAGCCTATCCAGCTCCACCAGCCCCAGCTTCACTCAGCCAGCTCCACTCCCCAGGTCCAGTGGACTCAGATCCCATTCCACTACACAGTTTTGTTATTGACAAGGCAGATTGTTAGTGCTTTGGAACACTTACTTCCAAGGCCAAGGATTAAGCCAGCCATGTAGCACATCTTCAGTTTGATATGGGGCGCTTCCTTGAGAAACTTGATGCAGTCCAGACCCAACAGCAGCGTAATCAATGCCACGCCCGCCAGAATGTCAGCTGTGATCAGCAGTGCTCGCGTCACCAGGATCTTCACTGAGAAGAGCGAACAAAGCAAAAACTGGACAGATCACAGTCAGGATTTGACACCAATCACCTTCTATCACTCTGTGTTAGGCGTGCTGCTGTTCTATGGGTAACACACGTATGCTATTGTAACCCACTGTTGAGTGTTTGTTACAGGTCCCCCTCTGGGTCCGATCCAAAGAGGACACGAGTCTGGTACAACCCCCAGCTGCAGAGCCTTGGCTTGGTTTAGCTTAGCCATGGAGGTCCCTGGTTCAGTCCTGATGTGTTGTCTAAGGCTGCGTCTACATTACCCGCCCAGATCGGCGGGTAGCAATCGATATATCGGGGAACGATATATCGCGTCTCGTCTGGACGCGATATATCGATCCCCGACCACGGATCCCATCGATTCCGGAACTCCACCAGGGTGAGCGGCAGTAGCGGAGTCGACGTGGGAGCTGCGGCCGTCGATCCCACGCCATGAGGACGGGAGGTAAGTCGAAATAAGATATTTCGACTTCACCTACGCTATTCCTGTAGCTGAAGTTGCGTATCTTATATCTACCCCCCCCTAGTGTGGACCAGGCCTAAGAGGGTGGTTGTCCCACACTATAACCACTGCTTATCGTGCTGTCCAACAGTGTCTCATTGTTTCCTTGTTGTGTCCATCTGTTGTCTTATACTTAGACTGTGAGCCCTGGGACGGTCTTTTTATTCGTGTTTGTACAATGGGGTCCTGGGCCATGACTAAGGCTCCTAGGCAGAGCTATAACCATAATAATTAATAATATAGATATCAGAGCATGAGCCATGTCTGGGTGGTGTTGTGTTACTAGTATCAGTCTTCTCACTGCTGCAAGGATTTCACCATGTTACGCAAGACGCAGCTGCCTGAAGGTCAGAAGAGTTATTTCTCCTTTCCACCACACTTAAAACTATGGGACATCTACCAGGCAAATACGCACAGTGCAGTGTGTGACAATCCAGGCAGCACAGCACTGTTTGGACGCATGGTTTAATTGTAATGCAGCTGATGCCAGGGTGAACGCCCGCCGTCGACATCCATGTATGATCCATTGGTAGAACTTGTATGTTTACATAAGGCCTTTGTCTTACCGCGAACAGGATAATGACAGGAACAATTGAAAATCATCTAAAACTGACTGTGGCAGATCCTCTGCTGGTGTAAATTGTCGAATCTCCGTTGGGATCATTGGAGCTATGGTAATGGGCACCAGCTGAGATCTGCTCCACTGCCTTTATCTTAATCTGCAATGGTCTTCACTCGGGGTCTGGTTGGGGAGTGTGGCCTAGTGGTTACGGCCACAACCCCTGACTGCCAAGGGGGCTGTGGGGAGGGGAGCCCGGGCCCTCCCACTCCACCGAGCTCCGACCCAGGGCCCTTTGTGCTACCAGTATTCTGGCAACCAAGGCTGCTTAAGGCTGTCCTCACTGGGCCACTTCCTCTCGTCCTTCCCCTGGGTCAGCTTAGTCCAAACCTTAGTTCCCTGTTGGCAAGTCCAAACCAAAATACGTAAGAGGGGGCTACCAATGTCCAGGGTCCACAGATGGGAGAGAGGGGGCTATTTCCCTCTCTGGTTGTCTCTGGGGTGGGTCCTCCCTTCCCTCAGGTAGGGCCCCTTTGGGCAGCTTTGTCAGAGCCTTTAGGCTTCGCTCTGCTCTGCTCTGCTGGAGCTGTGGGCTGCAGATCTGCTCACCTCCAGCTCTGCCACCCAAATGAGCTAATTCCCTGTCTTTTAATTCCTCCAGCAGATGGAGCATTTGTTCCAGGTGTGGCGGGGTGGGGCTGGCTGAGCCCAAATAATCTCCTAACCCCTTGTTGCCCAGGGGTTTGTATACCCCATCACACAATCAGAGCTTTTAATACCATCTAAATGTGACTGCTAAGCAGGGGACTTGCCCCTATAAAAGAATCTAAACAATTAAAGGAAAAGAGACAAAATTTTTCACATGAAGTTTTACTTCACTTTGGGTTTTTAATGTTTTAAATGTTTTTATGTGTGTTTAATTAAAGGTTAAAAGGGATTTTTTTAAAGCGTTGGTTGTTACAGTGGGAAGAGGCAAACCATATAGCTCAATGCAAACTCCAAATCACAATGAATTGCTTAACGTTGTAACATATGTTTGGTAAAAACATCCTATTCCCGAACACCCACTCTCATCACAACAAGCAGGACTCACATGGATGGCCTGCTAAAATGGAATCATACTGGTCACAAGTCCTGATGCCATCCTGCACGTTGGTGACACATTCCCTCCACAGCCCCCGGCATTTGAGGCTGACCTAGAAGAGGAAGAAAGAAATTAGAGAGAGAGACACTCAAGCAAAAACCATCCCATGATCCTCTGGGGCTAGCCTAACCCAAGAAAGCATTGTCGGTCTCAACGGGTAGTGATCAATGGCTCGATGTCTAGTTGGCAGCCGGTATCAAGCGGAGTGCCCCAGGGGTCGGTCCTGGGGCAGGTTTTGTTCAACATCTTCATTAATGATCTGGATGATGGGATGAATTGCACCCTCAGCAAGTTCGCAGATGACACTAAGCTGGGGGGAGAGGTAGATACACTGGAGGGTAGGGATAGGGTCCAGAGTGACCTAGACAAATTGGAGGATTGGGCCAAAAGAAATCTGATGAGGTTCAACAAGGACAAGTGCAGAGTCCTGCACTTAGGACGGAAGAATCCCATGCACCGCTACAGGTTGGGGACCAACTGGCTAAGCAGCAGTTCTGAAGAAAAGGACCTGGGGATTACAGTGGACAAGAAGCTGGATATGAGTCAGCAGTGTGCCCTTGTTGCCAAGAAGGCCAACGGCATATTGGGTTGTATTAGTAGGAGCATTGCCAGCAGATCGAGGGAAGTGATTATTCCCCTCTATTCGGCACTGGTGAGGCCACACCTGGAGTATTGCATCCAGTTTTGGTGCACCCCACTACAGAAGGGATGTGGACAAATTTGAGAGAGTCCAGCGGAGGGCAATGAAAATGATTAGGGGCTGGGGCACATGACTTACGAGGAGAGACTGAGGGAACTGGGGTTATTTAGTTTGCAGAAGAGAAGAGTGAGGGGGGATTTGATAGCAGCCTTCAACTACCTGAAGGGGGGTTCCAAAGAGGATGGAGCTCAGCTGGTCTCATTGGTGGCAGATGACAGAACAAGGAGCAATGGTCTCAAGTTGAGGTGGGGGAGGTCTAGGTTGGATATTAGGAAACACTATTTCACTAGGAGGGTGGTGAAGCACTGGAATGGGTTACCTAGGGAGGTAGTGGAATCTCCATCCTTAGAGGTTTTTAAGGCCCGGCTTGACAACGCCCTGGCTGGGATGATTTAGTTGGGATTGGTCCTGCTTTGCGCAGGGGGTTGGACTAGATACCTCCTGAGGTCTCTTCCAACCCTAATATTCTATGATTCTATGAGCTGCCAGCCAATTGAGACAGGAGCAGAAAAGAGCCATGAAAATGATTTGAGGGCTGAAAAAATACCTTGCAGTGTTAGTCTGAGAGCTCAATCTGCTTAAATTATCAAAAAGAAGCTTGAGAGGTGATTTGATTATGATGCATAAGTATCTTCATGAGGAGAAAATGCCAGGTTCTAAAGGCTTTTTAATCTAGCCGAAAAAGATGTTACAAGAATCAATGGATGGAAGTTAAAGCCAGACAAATTTAAATTAGAAACAAGGCACACATGGTTAACAGCGAGGGTGGTTAACTTTTGGAACAAACTACCAAGAGGAGTGGTGGATTTTCTATCTCTTGATGTCTTCAGATCAAGATTGGCTGCTTTTCTGGAAGATACATGTTAGCCAACACAAGTTCCTGGGCTCAACACAGGGGTAACTGGGTGAAATTCTCTGGCTTGTTCTAGGCAGAAGGTCAGACTTTGATCTAATGGTCCCTTCTGGCCTTAAACTCTATGAACCTATAAAATATATGAAACATGTTAAATGCAAAACACTGTGTGCTGACTGTATGGTGTGTAGGATCTTCCCAGCTATGCCCCATCCTTGGGTCATCTTCAACCTCATGGGGTGCAGCCATGGGGCAGAGCAGGGGGAGGGAAGAGATGGTATGACCTGCACCTTGCTTTGCTACAGAACCCCGCTGTTGCCCACAATTCCTGGGACATTGGTCGAGGCTGATTCTCCTAACCAGGGTTAGATCATAGAATATCAGGGTTGGAAGGGACCTCAGGAGGTCATCTAGTCCAACCCTCTGCTCAAAGCAGGACCTAATCCCTACTAAATCATCACAGCCAGGGCTTTGTCAAGCCTGACCTTAAAAACCTCTAAGGAAGGAGATTCCACCGCCTCCCTAGGTAACCCATTCCAGTGCTTCACCACCCTCCTAGTGAAAAAGTTTTTCCTAAGATCCAATCTAAACCTCGCCCACTGCGACTTGAGACCATTACTCCTTGTTCTGTCATCTGGTACCACTGTGCACAGTCTAGATCCATCCTCTTTGGAACCCTCTTTCAGGTAGTTGAAAGCAGCTATCAAATCCCCCCCCATTCTTCTCTTCTGCAGACTAAACAATCCCAGTTCCCTCAGCCTCTCCTCATAACTCATGTGCTCCAGCCCCCTAACCATTTTTGTTGCCCTCCGCTGGACTCTTTCCAATTTTTCCACATCCTTCTTGTAGTGTGGGGCTTAGTGATGCAGGACTTAGTGATGGAATGGAGGTATCAGTCCAGTGATTTCATGAGCTTGCCACAATTTTTGCTACATTGTGAAATATTCTGCAAATTCTAAGCTTGCATTTAAAAAACCTTAAGTTGATATCTATTTCCATGTAAGACACAGCTATGAAAATATATGCAGATGTTCTGTGGCCCTGTTCATGCCATAGTGCAAAAAATCCCCACCTTTGACTGATACTTCCTAAATTCAAGCATCTCCTTAGTCACAGCACTGAACACTGAGCAAAAGGCTGTGCTTTTTCTGCTCACCTCCAAGCTATCATCAGCATTAACCATCCAGCAATCGGTGCAGGTGGCTATGACCAGGAGGAGGGTGGAGAGGAGACCCAGGCAGAAAGCCATCAGCTGGAAGATCACAGTCATCTGGAACACTGCAGGACCCCAAAGCACAGTGGGTTGACATTGACACATCAGCCCTGAAGAGAAGTGAACTTCCCCACCCTAGCCTGGCACCATTAATACATCCTGATCCCCCAAAGCAGGCACCATTACATTCCCCACCATACAAGCAGGCACCATTTGTGCTGCCCACACAGTACTGCTAACTCTGTTTAGAACCAGGAATGAACTCAAGAGATGGAGAATGAAGTCCTGGCTCAACTAAAGTCAATGGCAAAATTCCTCTAGATTTCCATGCGGCCAGCAATTCGCCCATTGTTTCCAGAACTGTAGTGCAGGATTGCAAGGGATCCCTAATAGGCAAATGTCAAACAAAAGTTAGGTAAACAATTCTCACACCAAACTGAACGCTCAGCCTCTGCACACATTGTGTGTTCAACAGGCACATTCCACTGCCTCACCAGTCCCCAACAACTATAGGGGCACGAATGATTGTGGGTCTGTGCCTGGAGGAGGGATCGGTGGGTTAAACCACGCGGTTCAGGGTGAGTGTAAGCAAGCGATAGGGGTACATGTTGTTCCACTGGAGAAGCAGGGGTGGATGAAAAATGACCGAGGCCCATTTGAAATGGAAAAAGGCTCCTTTGGGGGGTGTTTATAATTTCTAAGCTATGTAACCCATACTTCTGGAACTCTACAAACATTTTCTTCTCTCAGCTGAAATTGAGCATAAGCAGCATAATAGCAATATACTGGCTTTATTAAAACATAGACGGGTTCCTGTGTGTGTGTGTGTGTGTGCATGAATGCACATGTTTATATGTGCATGGGGGCATTTGTGCATGCGTGCGCTCATGTGCATATTAAGAGGAGACAAGTCTTCACGGCAGAGTTAACTCAGGTGATCGGCACCTATGTCTCAGCACTCGCGTTAGCCTAGCGCCAGTGCCTGAGTCCATCGGAATGCTCTAGGACCCCATTCCGGCTCCCCCAAAAAGGTCTGGAATGGTGTCTTATGGGACTTCTGATCCTCATGGTCCTGCACTGCTTGTGTGTAGTGCTCACCACTGCCTAGCAGCCACAGTGCAAAGCCATACCTGAGTAACTGGATCCTCACCAGGTCTGCACTCACCTGTGTGTGTCGCTAGGACTTCTGGGGGCACATCCCATGGTTCTTTGTGCTGCAGTGAGCTGAGTTGCTGTGACATTGTGTACGTTGGGGGAGCGCCCTGTAACCCCCTATTCCTCATTTATACATGATTGTGATCTTGAATATAAAGCATGCCTCGTAGGTATGAGGGGAAAGGTTATGATCTGCTGAAAGTCGTTTCTCTATCCATATATGTATATCAGGGGTCGGCAACCTTTCAGAAGTGGGGTGCCGAGTCTTCATTTATTCACTCTAATTTAAGGTTTGGCGTGCCAGTGATACATTTTAACGTTTTTAGAAGGTCTCTTTCTATAAGTCTATAATATATAACGAAACTATTGTTGTATGTAAAGTAAATAAGGTTTTTAAAATGTTTAAAAAGCTTCATTTAAAATTAAATTACAATGCAGAGCCCCCTGGACCGCTGACCAGGACCCAGGCAGTGTGAGTGCCACTGAAAATCAGCTCGCGTGCCGCCTTCGGCACGTGTGCCATAGGTTGCCTACCCCTGATGTATATCATTCATGCATGTGAAGTTATGAGAATTGTGTTGTATGGTTGTCACTAAAACATGCTGTAAGTTGGGGAATCAGCCAGATATTAGCTTCCCAGAGGCAACAGCAAGGAAAGCAGCCAACAGCCGAGCGGGGTGTCAAACAACCCATCACCGGCCACTGGCCAGCAAGGGAGCTACAATGCAATGACTGACCTGCGTGAAGCCACACCAGGGGAATTGCTCAACCTGGCCTGGAGACTCAAGAAATGCCCCCAGACATGCCTGGACTTGTGTTCTCCAAGCACATGGACTGAGGGTATAAAACAGACACAGTGGCCACATGCTGGGCCTTTCTCCTTCACCCACCTACGCTGCAAGCAATAAGGACACTCTGAAGACTCCAACTGAGGGGACTGGCCCAGATTTCAAGGGTGAAATCTGTGTACTATGAACTGCAATATCCAGTGGGGTGAGAAAAACTGCTTAATCTCGATGTTGCCCAGGCTAATAGGGTTGAGAGTTTAGACTGTGCTTATATTTTCTTTTATTTTGGTAACTAAGTCACTTGATATTACTTAAAATCTATCTTTTGTAGTCAATACATTTGTTTTACTGTTTATCTTTACCAGTGAGCTTGCCTGAAATGTGTGGTAAATCTGCTCAGGTTTACAAAGGCTTGTTGTGTATGTCCATTTTCCATTGCTGAAGTGGTGAACCGATTAATAAATTTGCACTGCCCATCTTGAGCAGTGCAAGACGGTATATTCCTGAGGTACAGTGCTGGGAGCTGTGGGGATTTGGCTGGTGCCTTTCTCTGTGTGATTCATGAGTGGCTCTGTGAGCATTCATGCAATAGAGCTGAGTGTGGGGCTCCACATGCTGTTATGCTGAGTGATAACAGCGCCTGGAGGGGTTTCTTCTTGTCACTAGTAAAGCATTGTGAGAGACAGCCCAGGCTGGAGAGAGTTAAGGGGGCACAGCGGTACCCCAGTTCCAGGCTCCACTCCGGGGATCCCCTCAGAGTCGTTCTGTGATTCTTTCCCAGTGAATTATGGGAGAAGTTGTCTGTCCTTCTAGGCACATGTGTCTGTGTGTGGGGGGGGGGGATTGTGGGAAGGCAATGGAGGACTATCATCCGCACTCAAGTGATTTAGCCTGTGTCCTCACTGCAAAATGAGTGAGTTACCAGCCTGAGTGAAAGTGGCACCCGAGCTGTAGCCTCTCCCCAAGCTCGGCCAGCAAGTCCAGGTTGAAACACCTGTAAACTCACATCAGAAGGTTTTGTGTGTAGACAGGAGGAAAGTTAGGGACAACACCCTACTAGGAGCCCAGGTTAACTGCAGTGAAGACAGACCCATGGGCGGCGCATGAACCGCTGGCTGGGGGAGGCGAGCCCCCAGCCCTGCCCCTTCCTCCTGAAGCCCCGCCCCTTCCGGCCCTGCCCCAGGCTAGCCCCCCTCCCCAGAGCACCCACAGCCCTGGAGTGACGGGTGGGCGGAGCAACCGCAGCCCCCCCCAGCCCCGGAGCACTGGGAGGGCGGGGGGTGCTGCCCGAGGCGGGACCACCCCACAGGGAGACTGGAACGGCCACATGGAGCGGAAGCAGGGGGAGGGGGCTGGCGGCCGAGTGTGGGAGGGGCCACACCTGACTGTTTGGGGAGTCACAGCCTCCCCCAGCCTATGGTACCCGTAATGGAATGCTCCTTTTGACCTTAGCTATGGAGTTGCAACCAGCTCTCTCATAATACACTCTACTTAAAACTACCAGTCGATAACTCAGACGAGCCCTTCCTGGGATCTTTAGCAGAGTTGACAACTCTCTTGACTTTACAATGAGTCTCATGAAATCTGGTGTTTTTCTTATGATTAGGTGAGGGATAGCTCAGTGGTTTGAGCATTGGCCTGCTAAACCCAGGGTTGTGAGTTCAATCCTTGAGGGGGGCCACTTAGGGATCTGGGGTAAAATTGGTCCTGCTAATGAGGGCAGGGGGCTGGACTCGATGACCTTTCAGGGTCCCTTCCAGCTCTATGAGATAGGTATATCTCCTATTATTATTTTTTTTTTTTAAGTAAATTTCTGGAGCTCATGGTTGCAAAGAAAAGCTGGAAAACATGACATGAGTGCTCCCTAAAGACTCAGAAAGCAGAAGGCAAAGAAAAAGAACACAAATGTTATTATTTTTAACACATGATTTTTAAGCTAATATGATGATTGTTGTGGCCTGACTCATGATTTTTGCAAGCTGAGGGCTGGCAGTGCTGCCGTCTGTATCTTGTTTCTGGGCCTGCAGATTGTGACACCCTCTTTCCAGCAGTCTGTGCCCCTTTCTTCACTACCTGCTCCACATCATTTCCTGTCTGTTTTGTTGTGTAATTTGTTGCTGTGGGTTCAATGACAAACACTGAAAATGAAACAAAAGCAAAGATCCCAAATCACTGACGGCCAGAATGGGATTTTCTGAAGCATGCTGGGTTGTTACGTTTCTCTACCTGATGACCCATTGATTTCAGTGACTTCCAGAGTAAGTGGCTGCTCAGCAGGATTAAGGGGATGAGCATGTGGCCCTAACAAGTGATAAGAGACCATCTCATCAAATCTTTGAATCAGCCACTCGACCCTGCCTGGTTCTAGCAATAATTGAAATGCTGCACCCAGAGCTGCCCATGCCCCAGCAGCTGACACCTGGCAGCAGTGCTATGGCCAGGTGGTGCCCCAAGGGCAGAACATGTGCCTGGCTTTGGCTGGTGGTGTTTGGGGTTAGCAGGGGGCATGGAAGCTGCTCCCATTCTGATCATGGATCCCATGTGCTGTTAGGGAAATAGTCCTTAGGAGATTCCCCAGCTCACTCGTTCATAGATTCCAACGCCAGAAGGGATCACGGTGACCATCTAGTCTGCCGTCCTGTGTAACGCGGCCAGGGAACGTCTCAACAGAATTCCTAAAAAAGATCATTTAGAAACATGGCTAATCCTGATTGAAAAATCGTCAGTGGTGGAGACTCCACAATGACCGTTGGTAAATTGTTCCAATGATTAATTGCTCTCACTGTTAAAAATATGCAGCTTATTGTGATGTACCTTTCTCTGCTAGACTGAAGAGCCCATTATCAAAGATTTGTTCCCCAGGTAGTTACTTATAAACTGAATCAAGTCACCCCTTAACCTTCTCTTTGTTAAGCTAAATAGACAAAGGTCCTTGAGTCTATCCTTATAAGGCATATATTCGAATCCTTAGATTATTCCTGTGGCTCTGAACCCAGTCCAACATCCTTATTGAAATGTGCACACCAGAACTGGACAGAGGATTCCAGCAGTGGTCACATCAGTGCCAAATACAGAGGTAAAATAACCTCCCTCCTCCTACTCCGTATTCCTCCATTTATGCAATGCATTCGCCCTTTTGGCCACAGCATTGCACTGTGAGCTCATGTTCAGCTGATTATCCACCACATCCCCCAAATCTTTTTCAGAGTCGCTGCTTCCCAGGAGAGAGTCCCTCATCCTGCAAGTATGGCCGACATTCTTTGTTCTCGATGTAGATAGTTCATTTAGCCATATTAAAATGCCTATTGTTTTCTTGGGCCCAGTTTACCAAGCAATCCAGATTGCTCTGAATCCGTGACCTGTCCGTTTCATTATTTACCACTCACCTACTCTTTGTGTCATCTGCAAACTTCATCAGTGATGATTTGATGTTTTATTCCAGGTCACTGGCAAAAATGTTAAATAGCAGAGGGCCAAGAACCGATCCCTGCGGGACCCCACTGGAAACACACCCACACAATGATTCCCCATTTACACAAATGATTCCCCATTTACAGTTACATTTTGAGACGATCAGTTAGCGAGTTTTGAATCCATTTAATGTGTGCCATATTGATTTTGAATCTTTCTACTTTTTTAATCAAAACATCATACACTACCAAGTCAACCGCCTTACAGAAGTCTAAGTCTATTACATCAACACTATTACCTTTAGCGTCCAAACGTTGTAATCTCAACAACAACAAAAGAAATCAAGTTAGTTTGACAGCATTTATTTTTCATATTTTCTCACACAATGCCTCATTATCTGGGCGTGTTGCTGCATTCATGAAACTCATGGGGTCCCCTGTGCGTGTACTCATGCAAACTTTATTTGAAGTAAGAAACTCAGGCAGGGCCCTAACAGAGACCATCAATGGACTGACTGCACAATCTGCAAATTCTCACAGCCCTCTAGTGCCATAAACAAGGGAGCAACTTCCTCTAAACACAACACTTACCTCTCCCTACTGGATGGGTCTGTTGATGCTCAGACTAGGGCTGGGATTTTCAAAGCCACCTAGGGGCTTGGATCCATCCATCGCTTTCAGTAGGAAGTGGGGATCCAAATCCCTTAGGCACCTTTGGAAACCTACAGCCAAGAGTATGAACCTTAAAGTCTCTAAAATGTGCTA
The DNA here is from genome assembly GCA_003942145.1 of Platysternon megacephalum. Lineage (NCBI taxonomy): Eukaryota > Metazoa > Chordata > Testudines > Platysternidae > Platysternon > Platysternon megacephalum. The sequence continues at coordinate 547,263 of QXTE01000291.1, read as the reverse complement.
ATGGGCCCTGACTGTTCATGTCTCTCATCAGCAGTGGAGTGACCAGGAGTTTACCCTTCCTGGTGGGAAATGGTAACGTATCTGCTAACAGGCACAAACTAGCCCACTGAGGGAAGCATATTATTAAATATTTGCAGATGTCCAAGCTTCTGAGGTCAGTTTGGGTGACAAACTGGGTTTGCAATTACTCGCTTCATGAATCATGAGCAGCGTTTGAACCTGGGGCATTCAGAACTACCCCACAGACACCTTGAGCTAGCTGTGTTTCTTTGTCATTTCTAGGGGTGACATTACTTATCAGTCATGGATTCTGGGGTTCTGGGCCAGACACCAAATCCTATTGGTTTCTCTTCCTAGATAAGGTGGGCCTTCTGGTAGGGCAGGGGTAGGCAACCTATGGCACGTGTGCCAAAGGCGGCATGCAAGTTGATTTTCAGTGGCACTCATACTGCCTGGGTCCTGGCCACCGATCCAGGGGACTCTGCATTTTAATTTAATTTTAAATGAAGCTTCTTAAACATTTTAAAACCCTTATTTACTTTACATACAATTTACATACAGTTTAGTTATATATTATAGACTTATAGAAAGAGACCTTCTAAAAATGTTAAAATGTATCACTGGCACGCGAAACCTTAAATTAGAGTGAATAAATGAAGACTCGGCACAGCACTTCTGAAAGGTTGCCGACCCCTGTGGTAGGGGGACAAGAGGCTGAAGGCATTAGGCCTGACCCCAGAAGGGAAAGGGTTTAGGCCATAATGCCACATATGGTACAGCGTCATTTCCTGTGACATCATGTATGGTGACATCACTTCTGGTGATGGCATCAGCCTTATCTTATTTCGTGACCAATCTTTTATCTCACCCATCAAGCTCATTTCAACACAAGCTAGGCCACCACTGCATTCTAAGCCTCACTTTGTGGTCACTAACTTTCTTAGTCACTCTTTGGAGCGCGTATGTCTCATGCTTGTTCTCAGGCAAACTGTGACTTGTTCCAGGAAACTTTGAAGAAAATCTCTTCAGCCATTTGAGTTATGTGAGCATAAAAAAAACTCCATCTCTAAAAGAAATGTTCAGTCTTTGTTTGCGCTCGGATAGCTCAAAAACAAGTTAGTTTCAACATCCAAGTCTTGGCCTGGCATAGCTGTTGGGTGGGATGCCAGCTTTGCTGTGTTTGAAAACATTTTGTCAAGAAATAATGAAGTTAGAATCAATTAAAAATTGCATACCATGAGAGCAGGAGCACCTCGTACTCCTTAAAGGAAAAGTCCAGGGACAGTGCAAAATGCCAGACCCAGACAATCTTGCATCAACAGCAGGGGAATCAGACTTATTTTGAATGAACATTGTTTAATCAATCCTAAAAAGAATGTGAAACATACTCATCCTACGGACCCAGTCATCCATCCTGTCTGTCTGGCCTAGCTATCTATCTTGGGTAGTTTGTTCTAAAGTAAGAGAGTACTACATGTTCCTGTGGAGAGGATGGGCAGAGATGGAAGACATTTCTCTCTCACTGAGTTCAGTGGGAGGAGCAGCTAGCTCTGAGTGCTGTCTTAAGCTCTTTAACATTTTTTGCAGGAGGAAGTTTATTTTTGTTTACTCCTTAGAGACACCAGGGGGTCTGAAATCTGCACAAGATGAACCTCACCCAATCCAGCAGCCTTCAACTACCTGAAGGGGGGTTCCAAAGACGATGGAGCTCGGTTGTTCTCAGTGATGGCAGATGACAGAACAAGAAGCAATGGTCTCAAGTTGCAGTGGGGGAGGTTTAGGTTGGATATTAGGAAACACTATTTCACTAGGAGGGTGATGAAGCACTGGAATGGGTTCCCTAGGGAGGTGGTGGAATCTCCATCCTTAGAGGTTTGTAAGACCCGCCTTGACAAAGCCCTGGCTGAGATGATTTAGTTGGTGTTGGTCCTGCTTTGAGCAGGGGGTTGGACTACAGGACCTCCTGAGGTCTCTTCCAAATCTTCAAGGAGATCTCCTGAAGGTCCCCCCTTTACCTGCAGAGTGACTGTTTATTACCAGGGCCAAGGGCAACTGGGAAGAGGTTTCCCTGCCATCTACTTTCTCTTTAGTCTCACTGAAAACAAGCTAGTGACGTCAATGTGCCAGTCCTATTTCCCATCAGGCTCCTGGGTTCTCCTCCCTGGCAGCTCGGAAATGTCTTTTAGCTCACAGTCCTGCAGGAAAGAGGGAAGCAGCCCATAGGACCATTCCTCTGGGAGCAGCAGGGCACTTAGTCAGTGACAGTCTATGACCCGCACTTCCTGGGGATTTCTCAGTCATGGGGAATAACCATGATCCCTGATCCTCCTCATGAATGGAGCTCAGTGGGCAGGTGACCTGGGCCAGCTGTTGGCAAAGGATAGGCCCAGTGAACCAGGCAGAGCATGGATCAGCAGCTGTAGACACACAAACACCAGCTAATGCACACACATGCGGCATCAGAGCGAGACTCCAGGATGTTCAGCTAAAGGAGAATGCTTGCTGGGTGTACGTCCACTGTGGCCCAGCCATGAGCGGGAGACACGGCGCCTCGTACAGCGCTCTATGATTGGGGCCCTGAGTAATACGCCTACTAATTAATAATAACCTTAAGCATATCAGGCAATATGCCATGCAGCAGACAGACGTGGTATGTGCACCCTCCCTGCCCCGCACACACCCAGCTGACCAGGCACATTACATTTGCATTTCCCAGTGGACCTATAGGGTACAATAGCTATTGTTAAGAGCGGCTGTTTTACATGTTCGATGGTGTGACCCCCTCAGGGGGAAAAAGTTCCTAAGTCCTCAGTACCGATGCTCCTGTCTCGGCCCCACCCGAGGCAGTCGGATTAACAAACCTGCCAGGGCTTTGTATAACCGGATTAGGCACTGCAAGGAATAGCACGTGTGGTACAGAACAGGAGAGGCCAGGCCATGGTGCTGCTAAACTGACTCTTGGAATGTAAACAGTAGCAACAGCCCCATTAAAAGGAATGACTATTGCCTAACCCTCCCCAATGTACAGGCCTTGACGTGCAATAGTCTGCTCACAGGACACTGCCAGGAGGGCACAGAGATGTGGTGCTGGCAGTAGCAGCGCCAGCTCTTCCGGCGCCCTAGGCGGCGGAAGGTCCCGCCCCCGAAATGCCGCCCCCAACAGCGGCGGCGGAAGGTCCCGCCCCCAAAATTGAACGGCCGGCCAGGGCGCCGGCGCCCCCCAAATAGCAGCGCCCTAGGCGACTGCCTGGGTTGCGCCGGCCCTGGGTGCTGGGACTCTGCACTTGCCCAAGACACACAGGCCAATCATGCTATAAAGAGAAGGCAGAACGTGGTGAGTGAAGTCATGGCTGGGCGAGGTGCACACAGCACCGTAGGTCAGGGGAATGAGAAGAGTGTTGCCACCCAGTCACTTCCAGTGCTCCCCATCCCACGGTATTTTGGTGTGTTGATCAGATGAGGATTTCCCAATGAGAAAGCCACGTTCTCTAGTAATGTGGCATTGACAAATCTACTGGAACATGCTAGCAGAACAATGCACAGGCAAAGGGGTTTCCGTTAGGTACCCTATGTGGAAGGGGACAGGAAAAAAGGGAAAAGAGAAAGGGCAAGAGGGAGAAAGTTGGGAAGAGATTCCTAAGAAACTAGTTGAAGTGCTACTTGCAGTGTTGTGGAGAGACATGTGTGCTGCAGAATGAGCATACGGTCTACTCCACCAGCCAGTCCTATTCCCCCCAGATCGGATCAAACAAAAGAATGGTCAGCGTAAGGTTCAGTAGAAAAAAATGTGCACAGCTAAGAGTGGTTGTTTGGCTCTTGTTGTTAAAACATTGACCAGGGCTCCATGCCTGGCTGTGCCACACCGTCCTTGTGTGACCGTGGGCAAGTCACTTAGGATCCATCCCACCCCCTCCACATAGTGATCACACTTAGATCACCATTAAAGGACTCTGGCAGGGGACGTAAAAAGTCAAAAGAAAGCGTGGGGCATGACGTCTGGGAAGCAGTGCATCTGAGAAAGACCCTGAGGTCATAGGATGTAGGAAGCTAAATAGGAGCTTGCTGTGAGATGCTGTTTTTATTGGGGGTGGAGTATGTGTGTGAAATCACACACTCGGAGATGTAGCACCATGGTTTGTTAAGAATGGAGGCAAAACTAGTGAAAAAATGTTGGACACAGAAATAATTCCAAGTTTGGAGGATAACCGTCAGGAAAGCTGGAGAGAGCTAAAGGAAAAGGTTCACAGGAGACATGAGTCAGGGTGTGTGGATCACAGTCTATAAACCCTTTGGGAAATAGCATGAATAAAGCCCTCTGGGGGATGAGGAGCAATGGCCTGAAGAGGAAGAAGGAAAGTTCAAATGTGTTGAACAGTAAGAGCAGCTGAGCCACTGAATAGATTCCAGGGATGGCCAGTGAGGCGTCATCACTGCAGAGGTTCTACATGTGGCTGGATAAGGATGGAGTGAGGTGAGAGTCCTGCATCTCCTCCATGGTCTATGGTGTCTGACGTTCCTGCTGATCACATGTGTACAGCGTTCTGCGGCAAACATAAAGGAAGTGACCGGAACTGGAGTCCAGCCAGTGAATTCCCAGAATTTTCCACCCTCTTCCTATCCCAAAGGAGAAAACCCTCCCAAACCACGTGAGCCACCCTGATATCTGCCTCATGCAACACAGCCCAGAGCAGTGCAGGAACCACTCCTTCCGGGCGAATTGGACCAGCTCAGTCCAGATCAACAACGGGCACTTCCCTTTTGAGGCTGTACTGTGATGCTCCAGAGCCTCAGCTTTCATTTTCAAGAGGAGGTCTTCAGCCCTGGTGGTCATAGAGAAACCTTCAAATATGTCCCACAGCCCTGCCCCGTGCCCAAGCTACCCCCTGCCACTGGCACACCTCCTTCAGCTGCAGCTCAGGGGCCAGCAGCTCCCCCCAGCCCCACCCTGTTCAGAACCTCTAGCCTCACCCAATGCAGCAGATGACCCAGCCCTCATCCTTGCCCCCCCCCCACAGAAGGAGCCTAAACTGCCTAACACCCAGGCTACCCAATAAAACAAAAGAGCAGCATTAACCCTCGCAGGCCAGAGAAGGTGAGCACGCTCTCTGCAGGCCCCTGCCAGTGAACTCCTATGAGATGGGGGGAAATCCTGGCCCTACTCACTGGCAGCATTTCTGCAAGAAACACACACACCTCTGGAAGCTGCCAACAGATTAATGGGAGTAACTGGATGCCTGCTAGACACTGACATTCATTTTTATATTCTCCGGGTCTCTTAAAGTCCAGTTGACTGTATTTTACCCAACCTGGGTTTATGACAGTACCAGCTGCAGGGGACAGGTTGCCCAGATATTACCTCACTCACCTTCTCCCTCTATTATCCTGGGACCATCATGGCTACAAAAAGACTGCAAACAACAACTGAAGGGTAAGTCAGTTTTGGACCTCTGAGAACCCTGTGGGGCTGCTCATCGCATGTCTTGATCTGAATCCCCCTGGTGATAATTCCAGACTCACTTTGCTCGAGGAGTGAGCAGAGAGCGTTCACTCATTGATATAACAATGTGATCAGCAATGGGAGTCCTCTCTCTCCAAGAGCACCATGCCCTAGCATCCATTATAGTGTATAATACGGTATGTAATAACTCATTGTAACTGGAAACAAACTGCATGCAAATCTTGTTAATTCAGCAGGCTTCCTTATGATTGAGCTGGCTTGCTTTATGTTTGACTATGAAAGCTGGAAGTTAATGAACACATGTTTAACTCCCAACTTTAACACAAGTTTAACTCCTTGCTGATGTGAAGCTGCTGTACATTTTATCCCAACCCTACCAATGTCATTTAAAGCCATGCAAAGACCTTAGACTTATGGCAAGATTGCCTGAGAGTAACTGACAAAACAGAGGTCAGGGAAGAGGATGGGAGTGCTAACCCAGACTTGTCCCACTGACAGTAATGCCCCCCTTAGCAATGAAGAGGAATTTAAGAGGTTACCTTTACTGGGCACAAGTCAGACTCATCCTTGTTGTTCCCTGGAGGAGGGATGGAGAAATCTTTCAGAAGCCACAGACTAGGGCAAAAGATTTTGTTTCAGAAAGTTGTAAAGGTAAAATGAGTTTGATCCAGAAGGATCAGTTGGGGGCCTGGAATCACCTGACTGAGTCTGGAGAAAGCAGTGCCCCCCTGGGACTGGCAGCACTCAAAGCCAACACCCGGGTTAGACCATTTTAAGTTTTTCCAAGTCATGTCAGATGTGCTTTGCATTGTAAGATGTGATGTGCAGCCTCGTAATTAAAATGGTAATGGGTCAGAAATCAAGTGCAATGTCCATGTGCCGGTGTCCGCAGGAGCCCGGCTGGTGGTTGTGGGGAGACATCACGCTTGCTAAGTTGGGTAGTCTCAGCCCTGAGTTAAAATCAGGGAGTTCTTCATTTCACCATCATTGCCCTTTATTATTTTTAAGCGCCCCAAAGCGTACTAGATATCGAGATCCAGTGCAAGAGGAAGACAGACAAGGCCACTGCCCTGAGGGGCTTCCAGTCCAGTGTCAGAGATAAGTCAACGTGACATCGGCAGGGCAGGAGTGGAGGAAGGATGAAGATTATAACCATAAGAGTTAATGGGGTCTCAGCTGCAGAGTCATAGATTTTAAGACCAGACGGCACCAGTCTGACCTCCTGCGTAGCCCAGGCCATGTGGTTAAGGCATGTTCCCATCTTGGGGATCCCGTACAGATATTATGTTTATTGTTGTTGTCATCTCATATATGAGCATCAGACAAGGACGTGAGCGTGAGGGAGGGTCTGAATTGGGAGAGGCGAGTGTCATGCTCTGAATCAGCTACTCTTTCTCCAAATTGTTAGGTGCCAATTGCACCAGTCAACAAGCATGTGACTCAAAGGGGCATTGTCAGCTCACCTTAGTATTCAAAACCAAAATCTGCATTTTCAAGCCCAACACTGGGCTTCCCTCTCTGTGCTATTTGTGTGGCCCCCATCACTGCAGGATCTGAGCGCCTGGTCATCTGCCTTATATTTCCCCTCACAGCGCCCTGCGAGGTGGGAAAGTGCTGTTACCCCATTTACCCATGAGAGACTGAGCCTGCCACAGGACAGAGCAGGGAATCAAAGGCTGGGCTCTCCACGCCACCGGGAACATCCTTCCTCTCCCCCCATAAAGCCCGAGCATTTCTGAGTGAGGAACTGGAGAAGGTTCTCAGAAAAGATGAATGCCTCATCAAAATCTTAAATCTCAGGAAAAACTTCCTAACTGTAAGTTCAGTAGGACAACGGTCCAGACACCTATGGAGGTCGTGGAAGCTCCTTCACTGGCGACTTTCAAAAGGAGGCTGGATAGTCACCTGTCTTGGATGCTTTAGACACAACAAATCCTGCACCTTGGCAGGGGGCTAGACTGGATCAGTGTGTGACGGGTTCTCCCCGGGGTGCAGACTGGAACTGGGGTACGACTGAGCCCTTTGACTCCCCAGCCAGGGCTCCCTCTCATACTGTGCTGCTGTGACAAGCTGCAGACTGCTCCTGGTCCTACACTCCCACCAGCATTCACACCAGCTGTAGTTACATGCAGGCTCTGGCCAGCCACGGTATGAACCAAAAATAGAGATGCTACAGCCAAAATACCCCCAGATCCCCACCCTAGGCCCCCAGAGCTGTATCATCCTGCCCTGGTCGAAACTTGAACAGTATGAATTTATTACTCAGTCTGCCCTTCCCTCGATGTGAAGAGGACGATGCACAAGCCCTTATTAACCGAGCTGAGATTCCCCCCCAAACACTTCACTCAAAAACACACTGGTTAAGATAAAACATAAAACAGGTTTATTAACTACAGAGTGGTTGATTTTAAGTGATTATAAGTGATAGCAAACCAATCAAAGCAGGTTACCTAGGAAATTAAACAAAAACGCAATCTAAGACTTTTATAAATTAGATCAGATTTGAATCAGCAATATCTCACTCTGACTGATGATACAAGCAGTCCACCAAGCTTCCATACACAGCCTAGAAATCCCTTTAGCCTGGGACCAGCACTTCCCCAGTTCAGTCATTTTTCCTTAAGTGTTTCCAGGTGTTCTCTTGTGTGGGGAGTGAGGCCAAGAAATGATGTCACACCCCATCTTTGATAGTCTTCCCATATGGCGGGAACCCCTTTGTTCTAAGCTAAGTTCCCAGCCCAGTTTGTGGAAAAATACAGGTACCAAAATGGAGTTCAATATCATGTGGTCTGGTCACATGCCCTTGCATGCCTTACTGAGTCATAGCAGCCACTATTCATAGTCTGTTTGAAGCGTCCCCAGATGTGGACAAACCTTTTCCATGGCCACTGTCTTTGTTGATGGGCTATTAGCACTGTCTAGCTTCTTTATTGTTGTACATGAAAGGCGCTGTGGGTGTTACCCAGAGCAAGCACATTTGAAATGAAGATACATAGTCAATATTCATAACTTCAGGTACAAAAATGATACACGCACACAAATAGGATAATAATATTGAGCAAATCATAACTTTTCCATAGACACCTCACATGACATATCTTGTACAAGGTGCATCACAATTATGTCATAATCATACCACTACGACGAATATGGGGTGCAGTGTCCCACAGTGTTTCTACCAGTGCCGGTCCCTGAGATCTCCCTGACACGGTTTTGGAAGGCAGCAAGCCGATCCCTGGTATCTAAAGGGTTGAGAAACACTGGACTAGATGACCCTCGCAGTCCCTTCTAGCCCTTTGGTTCTATGAAATAGGTGAGTATGTTGGTATCTCAGCCCCATCTGGGTAATGATGTTGAGCTCTCAGCAATAAGGGTTGTGGTGAATAATACAAGATTATAATAATGTTGCCCCTTGGCCTGAGCCAATATTTGGGCTTTGCTGGGTTCTGTAAGGAGGAAAAGGAGAAAAAGAGCCAGATATTTCTTCGGTGCAATCTTGTTTATTTACAAAGAATGCACAAAGACCTGAACACAGGCGGACCAAACAACAGAGGGCAGTTTCCTTGCTCACAATTTCTAAGCCTGCCTTAAATTCTTTGACTCCGATTCAGTGCCTCCCACTATCCTGCTCCTTGGACTAAGTATTCCAGGCTATTCCAAAGGCCAAAGAGTGCAGTCTTCCCAGCCATGAGGTTTTGACACAGAAGCATCTCTAGTTTTCCAATTACTATTATTATTATTGACCATTTATATGAATGCCCTCAACAGGATGGGGAGTCAGCTCTGCATGGTGCTGTACATATTGAGGTAGACACAGCCCTTGCCCTGAACAGTTGACAGTCTAAGGGCTTGTCTACATGTAAAAAGGGGTAGCAGTGCCGTTGTAGTGCTTCAGTAAAGACAAAGAGTCCTGTGGCACCTTAAAGACTAACAGAGGTATTGGAGCATAAGCTTTCGTGGGTGAATGCCCACTTCTTCGGATGCATGACATGACATGCGTCTGACGAAGTGGGCATTCACCCACGAAAGCTTATGCTCCAATACCTCTGTTAGTCTTTAAGGTGCCACGGGACTCTTTGTTGCTTTTTACAGATCCAGACTAACACGGCTCCCCCTCTGATACTCAGTAAAGACACTACCTATGCTAATGGGAGAGATCCTCCTGTCGGCCTAGTACTCCATCTCCTCGAGAGGCGGTAGCTATTTTCTAAGGCCTGATCTACACCGGGGGTTAGGTTGATTTAACTGCATCATTTGGGATGTGGAATTTTCATACCCCTGAGCGATGTATTTATAAAATAGTGGCACTTATAAACTAGTGACAATTTCTTAAATATGTTTTAATTCCTGCACTTGAAAGCTGCCTCATGCACAAGCCAGTGTCAAAATGAACCTGTTTCAGTGTCTGTATGGTGATATGATTTCTCAGGCTGGCAGAGGAATACTAGGCAAGTTGACATACTTGACAATTTTTTTTTCAAAAGGAGCCATCTCCCAGTCATTAATCTCCATAAATCCTCACTTTGCTTCAAAAATTGTCAAGGTGTCAATGAGGAGATTAACCTGGAAAACAGAAGGCAGCAGGATTTCTATTTTTGGAGGTACAAAGAGGAATAAAATGAGCTCCCCGTGATAAGCAACATGTCTGTGGACGAGGGCCTAAAACCCAGCTCCTCCTTAATACCGAGAAGGGGTTTAAACAGCAGCTCCCTATCATTGCACTGTTGGGTCCAGGATTGGCTACTTACAGAAAAAGCCCACAGTAGCTAGTACATTTTGGACGTACATTTAGCTAAAGTGCACTCTTCATGCGCAGTAAGAGTGTCCACTCGGGGACCACGGAGCAGCTAATACACCTTAAATTCACACCCTAGCTTCCTGTGCATTAACGTCCCCCGCAGACAAGTCCTCATTCTCACTCTCTGGCCCAATGCCTATTTAGTTAGTTAAGTATTTCATACTCAGTGGAACAGATTTCACAGGAGAGATTGCAACCTACACTGGAATATCACAGTCCACAGTGCAGTGATTTGGGTAATCACCTGAGAAGCAGGAAACCTGGGTTCAAATTCCTTCTCCATATCAGGCAGAGGGGGGAGTTAAACTGGACTCTCCTACAGCCTGGGTAAGTGTCCTAACCCTGGGCTAAAGATTATTATGAGGGGAGGAGTCCTCCTCCTGGCCATTTTGTGTGGCATTAGAAAAGCACTGCCGCTTCTCTTACAAGAAATGCCTTGTGTGCCTAACTTCAGGTGAGGGCTCTCAGCTGTGAATCCCAAGTAGAGCAAAGTGCCTCCTTCCAGCCTGGCCTTAGCCACCTAACTCCCTGTGAGGGAGGGGGCTTGGGATCCGTCTTTCTCCACGGCATCTGCTACTGCCTGGCTTAGCCAGCTCCCCACCTAGTATGCTCACTTTTGTGGATCTCATTCTTCGGCACCTCTCTCTCCCCATCCATTGCATAGGAAGCCTAGTGCCTAATTCACAGTTTGTGGAGTCTACTGGCTAGATAGGCACCTAAAAGGGACTCAGTGAATAGAGAATTCAGGGAAGATAATGTAATTAATGCCAATCAACATGGGTTTATGGAAAACAGATCCTGTCAAACTAACCTGATATCTTTTTTTGATGAGATTACAAGCTTGACTGACAAAGGTAATAGCGTTGATGAAATATACTCAGGCCTTGTCTACACTACACAGTTTTGTTGACAAAAGTCAGCTTTCGTTGACAAAACAGTGGAGGGGTACACACTGCGATGCTCCTTCCGCCAACAAAACTCTCCTGCTTTGCCAACAAAATAAAACCACCTCGACGAGAGACATAGACCTTTTTGCAGCAAAGTTATATCGACAAAGCGACGGTGTAGACACTGCGCTTGGTTTTATTGCTGTAAATGGCCTCCAGGTGGTGTCCCACAATGCCCATCCTGACCGCTCTGGTCAGCAGTTCGAACTCTGCTGCCCTGGCCTAGGTACACAGGCATCCACCCCTCTCTTTTTAAAGGCCCAGGAATTTTTGAAATGTCACTTCCTGTTTACTCGGCGTGGAGAGCTCCTATCACACCTTCCCAGCTGACCATGGCGGCTCCATGCAGCAAACGCTCTCCTGCTCGGAGCACACCCGAGTCGTTGGATCTGCCGGCACTGTGGCGAGAGGAGGCTGTGCAGTCCCAGCTCCGCTTGCGCTGTAGGAACTTGGATACCTACAGTCAGATTTCTCGTGGACAAACAGGACACAGTGCAGAGCTGTGCGAAGATAAAGGAGCTGAGGCAGGTCTGCCCGAAGGCAAGGGAGGCAAATGGTCGCGCTGGTGCTGTGCCGAAGACCTGCAGCTTCTATAAGCAGCTGGATGCCATCCTTGGCGGTGACCCCACCTCCACTGCCAAGAGCAGACAGTAGACTCAATCCCGAGGATGAAGTCGTGGATGAGGAGGTTGGAGGATGATGTGGAGCAGATAGCAGGGTTATCCAGTGGTGTGGCGACTCAGGACCTCTTTTCCACTCTGGAGGGGATGAGCCAGTCCCAACAGTCCATCTCTGGCACACATGATGCAGGAGAGGAGCGCCCTGGTAAGTGATCTTTTTGAGTTCATGCTGCTCGGTTATGAGGTAGAGCTGGCCTTTGCTCTGTATATTCTAGAAGTGGGTGCAGGGACAGAAATGAACAAGACTAGCTGTGTTTGAGTGTGCTCCACATTCCCCTCTGCAGCTAAGCAGTGTGGTGGAACAGTGCTAATGCACACTGAGATTTCATGGAATCCTCAAGAGAGATCTCTAGGAAACTTTCCTGGATGTACTCACCAATCCTCTGCTGAAGATTGCTTGGCAGAACTGCTTTGTTCCTTCCCCCATTCCCATGCCAATCAGCAATTGCTTGTGCAGGGACAAAAGTGACACACAGGCAAGCAGCATAGGGCCCAGGTCTGAAGCCGCACGCATGCAGGAGATGCACCCTTAGAATCATAGAATCATAGAATATCAGGGTTGGAAGGGACCTCAGGAGGTCTAGTCCAACCCCCTGCTCAAAGCAGGACCTAATCCTAACTAAATCATCACAGCCAGGTCTTTGTCAAGCCTGACCTTAAAAACCTCTAAGGAAGGAGATTCCACCACCTCCCTAGGTAACCCATTCCAGTGCTTCACCACCCTCCTAGTGAAAAAGTTTTTCCTAATATCCAATCTAAACCTCCCCCACTGCAACTTGAGACCATTACTCCTTGTTCTGTCATCTGGTACCACTGTGAACAGTCTAGATCCATCCTCTTTGGAACCCCCTTTCAGGTAGTTGAAAGCAGCTATCAAATCCCCCCTCATTCTTCTCTTCTGCAGACTAAACAATCCCAGTTCCCTCAGCCTCTCCTCATAACTCATGTGCTCCAGCCCCCTAATCATTTTTGTTGCCCTCCGCTGGACTCTTTCCAATTTTTCCACATCCTTCTTGTAGTGTGGGGCCCAAAACTGGACACAGTACTCCAGGTGAGGCCTCACCAATGTCGAATAGAGGGGAACGATCATGTCCCTCGATCTGCTGGCAATGCCCCTACTTATACAGCCCAAAATGCCGTTAGCCTTCTTGGCAACAAGGGCACACTGTTGACTCATATCCAGCTTCTCGTCCACTGTAACCCCTAGGTCCTTTTCTGCAGAACTGCTGCCTAGCTACTCGGTCCCTAGTCTGTAACAGTGCATGGGATTCTTCCGTCCTAAGTGCAGGACTCTGCACTTGTCCTTGTTGAACCTCATCAGGTTTCTTTTGGCCCAATCCTCCAATTTGTCTAGGTCCCTCTGTATCCTATCCCTACACTCCAGCGTATCTACCACTCCTCCCAGTTTAGTGTCATCTGCAAATTTGCTTACCCTCAGGAGTGAGATATCAGCTTCAAAGACCCCCGTCTGTGGAAAATGGGGGCAGAATTTGCAATATTGTCCCTAGTCACCTGCAGTGATCCCCTTAAAAAGCCACATAGACCCTTTGTCCCATCTGGAATGCCCAATACCCCCCCTCCCCCACCACCAGTCTGAACTTACCATGTTTAGGGTGCTGGCTGAGATGTGTGCTTGCCAAGGAACAGAGAGAAAGTGATTTGTATGTCAAAAGAGATATATTTTACTAGGATGATTCAAAGCTATGCGTGAACTAACAATCACGCTTCTGTGTATTGTTTCTTGTGCTTCTGCAGATGTGGCCTTCAGGGGAACCCCCTACACACTGGTGGAGTGCCTCTGCCAAATAAGGAAGTGACCAAGGCAGAGCAAGGAGGACATGTTCCGAGAGGTGCTCCAATATTCAGAGGCTGAAAAAAGAGAAACGCAGGGAGTGGAAACAGACCCCTGAAAGAAAAATTTTAAATAGAAAGGCAGGACAGAAAGGAATGCGAGAAGCTCATTTTAAAGGGCCAGGAGTGGATGATAAAAGTGATGGAGGAGCAAACAGAGATGTTGAAGTCCCTAATCATGCTCCAGGCAGAGCACATGCGTGTCCCCCTTCCCCCCGCCCCCCAGCCAATACAGAACTGCTGTCCATGCCCTTTCCAAATTCCTTCCTCTCACACATTCCTTGCAACTTCCTGGAACGTCTTGTTACCCCATTCACTTCACCCCTTCGGACAGCTTCCAAAATGATAGCTGGACTTACACACAGCTATGAGAGCCTACACTGCCCTTCATCCTTATCTCCCTTCCCACCAAGCCTATTGTGTGTGTTGTTAATTGGCATTTAATAAAAACAAACTCTCTGAAACATAACCAATCTTTATTTTTCTCCTACACATGATGGTTGCTGCTGGTAGTAAAACATAGTATCAGTTTGATCATTTGCTGGCTACCAATCCTGGTCAGGAATCATCACAATTTTCATGCAAGTTAACAAAGCATGGAAGAGTGCTATATAGAAAAACACATTACTGGTACTTATTGTCAAAATGTTGCCTCAAAGCCTCCCTGATTCAAATAGTCCCCCATTGTGCCCCTCTAATTGCCCTGGTATCTGTCTGCTCGAATTCAGCAGCCAGGCAATCTGCCTTTGCACTCCACCATGGGGGAAACTTTTCACCCTTAGCCTCACAAATATTAGGGAGTTCACAGCAGGCTGCTATGACCATGGGAATATTTTCCGCATTTAGGTCTAACCTGCAATAAAGGCAGCACCAGCACACTTTTAATCTGCCACAGGTACATTCCATGGTCATTCTGAACCCGCTCAGCCTATTGTTGAAGCACTCCTTGCTGCTGTCCAGGTTTCCTGTGTAAGGCTTCATGACCCATGGGAGTAAGGGGTACGCTGGGTCTCCCCAGATCACTATGGGCATGTCAACATCCCCCACTGGAATCTTCTGGTCTGGAAAGAAAGTCCCTGGTTGGAGCTTTCTGTACAGGCCAGTGTTCCTGAAAATGCATGTGTCATGCATCTTCCCAGACCACCCTGCACTGATGTCACTGAAATGTCCACAGTGATCCACAAGAGCCTGCAATACCATAGAGAAGTACCCCTTCCTATTGATGTACTCCATCACAAGATGATCCGGGGCCAAAATTGGAATGTGTGTGCCATCTATCACCCCTCTGAAGTTAGGGAATCCCATTGCCACAAAGCCATCCTCTATTTCATGCACATTGCCAAGAGTCACAATCTTTCAGAGCAGAATGTGATAAATGGCCCTGCACACTTGCATTAACACAGCCCCAATAGTCAGCTTCCTGACTCCAAACTGATTTGCGATGGAGTGGTAGCAGTCTGGAGTCGCCAGCTTCCACACAGCGATCGCCACGCGCTTCTCCACTTAAAAGGCAGCTCTCATTTTGGTGTCCTTGCGCCACAGTTCCTGGAAGGTGGCTTTCTACATCCAAAAGTTCTGCAGCCACTGCTAGTCATCCCAGACCTGCATAACGATGTGATCCCACCACTCAGTGCTTGTTTCACAAGCCCAAAAGTGACGGTCCACTGTGTTCAGCTGCTCTGTGAATACCAAAAGTAAACTGGTGTTGTTTCATTCCATGGCACACAGCAGGTCAGGGAACTCTGATTCCTGTTCAGATTGTGCTCACGATATACTGCCTGACCATCTGCGATGTGTTCATAACAGTGACTCCAACAGTGCGTGATCCATCCTTCCAGACAGAGATGGTGGGCAGCCCTCTCTTTCTCTGTGTACCTGAGAAGACAAAAGGAAACAGCTGTTGGCTTTTCGGGGAAGGGGTCCCAACTTGAAGAGTTTGGTCAGTAACCTTGCTGGAAGTATGTGGTGAGAAATTTTGCTTGAATCTAATAAAGTTTGTTAAGTCAGGCACTAGTAAACAGTTTCTTTATTTTTCTTGTAACCATTTCTGACTTTTATGCCACATTACCTGTACTCACTTAAAAACTCCCTCTTTATAGTTAATAAACTTATACTGTTTTATCTCATCCAGTGTGTTTAAATTGAAGTGTCTGGGTAACTCAGAGCTAATAAGCTGGTATATTATTCCCTTAAAGGAATAACTGACTTAGTACATTTGTACTGTCCTGGAGAGGGCTGGGCCGTACAAGACATACATTTCTGGGGAAAGATCTGGGACTAGGGGTGTGCTGGGGCCACCCTTCAGTATAACCAGGCTGGTGAGAGCCGGGGTATAGCTGGCAGGCTGCAGTTACACACATATACTCCAGGTGGGGCTGTTTGTGAGCAGCCCAGATGGGAGTTACTCCAGTGAGGCATTGTAAGGCACCCAACATCGCAGGGCAGGGGTTACACAGCCCCCCGCTGATCTGGATTGCGCGCCGATAGGTCATAGTAAGGTAATATCTTTTATAACTATGGGTACAGCCATGGGTACTAGGACAGCTCCCCACTATGCCAACCTCTTCATGGGCCACCATGAGGAAGAATTTCTGGACCAATGCACCACAAAAAGTAATATGATTGAGGCACAGTGATGATATTTGCATTCTCTGGACAGAGGACCTAAATTCCCACATTTCCACCACAACTTCAACAATCATGACCCATCCATTAAACTCTCTCTGAAATACTCCCACACCAGCATCAACTTCTGGGACACCACAATCAGCTACAACAAGGGAACCCTACAGACAACTATATACAAGAAACTCACCGATCACCATACTTACCTCCACAGAGCCAGTAACCACCCCAAGCACAACAAGAAATCTGTTATCTACAGCCAGGCACTCAGATACCACAGAATATGCTCTGAGAAGAAAGTCTGGGATACACACCTTAACACACTTAAAACCACCTTCACCAAATGAGGACATTCCACCAGAGAAGTGAATCACATCATGGCATCTGCCACCCAAATACCCTGAGAGAACCTGCTTCAATAGAGAAAAAAGGAAAAACCTCTGACTGCACACCCCTTGTTGTCGCCACCCACACCAAACGAGAACCCATATGGGGTATTGTTAAACAGTTATAACCCTTACTCAGTGGGGACCACACCCTGAAAGAAATCTTTCCTGAACCCGCTTCTGGCCTTCAAGCAACCCCTGAGTCTCACCAAGCTCATCATTAGAAGCAAGCTCCCCACAAACCAGGACTCACCAACTCAAAGCGGCCCCAGGCCCTGCCATAACAACAGATGCAAAACCTGTAGACATATCTCTACTGCTGTGATAATCAATACTCCCCACAACACACTGCTCAAGATCCAGGGGTCCGACACATGCCTATCACAACATATGGTGTATCTCATCCCGTGCACTAAGTACCTGAATAACAACTATGTGGGTGAAACCAGACAATTGCTACATGCTCGAATGAACTCACACAGGAAAATGATAAAAGACAAAAATACCATATCACCCGTGGGCAAACACTTCTCACAAAATGATCACTCCATATCTGACCTCTCAGTCCTCATCCTCAAATGAAACCTGCACAAGACTGTGAAAAGATGAGTCTGGGAGCGTAAACCTGTCATGTACCAGTTAACATGCTGTACACAAATTCTCACTAAGGAAATAGTTTTATAATATTTTAGGGGATGTCTGGGAGAAAGTAATATCTGATCTTTATTATGATAGTTTGAGGATAAATCACATGAAAAATGCTACATGACACAGAGCCTGATTATTGACTATTGCTTATTGACTATTGATTATTGATTATTGAAAGGTTTAGTCTCCTTGAGGTGTAAAAGTTAAAAGTTGACCTCCAGATTGCCAGGGCTCTCTTTATAGTACTGATAATTTCCCCCGCAGTTAGATAAATAGGAAAGCAGCTCTTGTTTCCCAAAATTCCATTGGTTTGTAATGACAGAATGAAAGAAATTGAGCTCATTACACAGCATTTTAGTTTAATGCAGAGCACGCAGGAGAGATTATTATTTATTGATTCCTGGAAGTGAAATACAGTGACAAAAGTCAGCTGCTTAACGGGGGTGGCTGTCTAATGAAGGTGGTGCCAGAAGAGTACATGTTGGGGATTCTTTAAGAGGTTTCAGGAGAGGAAGTTGATGAACAAGGGTGTACGCATTTTTTTTTATAATGGAAAAGGAAGGTTAGTGGTTTGTTCCAGAATGTGATTGCATTCTGTGAGATACCACAGTGATGAGTGTGAGTAGCTGGATAGCTAGTAAAAATGGATTAAAAACCATGTAACTCCAACAGACCTATGCTCTATATGAAGTTTTACATTAGAAGAAGTGTCTAGAAAATGAATACTCCAAGCCAAGGCACAGCATCCTGAACTCCGAGTTTTATTGTGACTAGGGATAACACCTTGGGATTGGTGGCACCTACAGCTAGCTGATATATTTTACAGAACATTTTTCCTGCTGGATAAGGGTTTTCATCACAAACAAAATTCTTCATGGGAAAATGTGACTTTGTACTAAATTTTTCAATTTTCGATGGGAAATTTCTAAATGAAATATTTAGTTTTAGTTTTTTGAAAACCAATTCTGGAAAAAAAGTAATCTTGAAACTTTAGATTTTTGTTTTTTCCTCTTGTTGCCCTTTAATGTAATATAATTAATAATATTTGGAGGTATTTTTCTCCAGTTTTTTCTTTTTTCCTCTCTGCCTTTTTAAAACTTCCCCACCTTTGAAAAAGGTGCAGAGCAACAAAAGGAAAACCAAAACTTTCTGCCACGCAGCAACTTTTCCAAAGTTGGACAAGTTGTGAAAAATTAGAATTAGAAATTGGAAAAAAAAAAGTGAGAGAACCCACCCCCCAAGCCCAGACATCATTCATTCTATTGGATTCATTAACAACAACAAAAACAAAAACAACAATGAAAAGTGCAGTGGTGGCAGGGTACAAAAAATCCAAAATTTTAGATTTTTTTCCATTTAGCAAAGCTTTTGATACGGTCTCCCACAGTATTCTTGCCAGCAAGTTAAAAAAGTATGGATTGGATGAATGGACTATACGGTGGATAGAAAGCTGGCTAGATCGTCAAGCTCAACGGGTAGTGATCAACGGCTCGATGTCTAGTTGGCAGCCGGTATCAAGCGGAGTGCCCCAGGGGTCGGTCCTGGGGCTGGTTTTGTTCAACATCTTTATTAATGATCAGGATGATGGGATGGGTTGCACCCTCAGCAACTTCACAGATGACACTAAGTTGGGGGGAGTGGATGAGAAGCTGGATATGAGTCAGCAGTGTGCCCTTATTGCCAAGAAGGCTAATGGCATATTGGGCTGTATTAGTAGGAGCATTGCCAGCAGATCAAGGGAAGTGATTATTCCCCTCTATTCGGCACTGGGGAGGGCACATCTGGGGTATTGTGTCCAGTTTTGGGCCCCCCACTACAGAAAGGATGTGGACAAATTGGAGAGAGTCCAGCGGAGGGCAACGAAAATGATCAGGGGGCTGGGGCACATGACTTATGAGGAGAGACTGAGGGAACTGGGCTTGTTTAGTCTGCAGAAGAGAAGAGTGAGGGGTATTTGATAGCAGCCTTCAACTACCTGAAGGGGGGTTCCAAAGAAGATGGAGCTCGGTTGTTCTCAGTGGTGGCAGACAGAACAAGGAGCAATGGTCTCAAGTTGCAGTGGGGGAGGTCTAGGTTGGATATTAGGAAACACTATTTCACTAGGAGGGTGGTGAAGCTCTGGAATGGGTTACCTAGGGAGGTGGTGGAATCTCCATCCTTAGAGGTTTTTAAGGCCCGGCTTGACAAAGCCCTGGCTGGGATGATTTAGTTGATGTTGGTCCTGCTTTGAGCAGGGGATTGGACTAGATAACCTCCTGAGGTCTCTTCCAACCCTAATCGTCTATGATTCTATGAATCAAGGATTGAGTCTAATAAGAACGTACTTGTAAATCTCAATCCCAAGAGGCAGTTGCATCCACCTGCTGTGGGGATTGTACCTGCAACTGTGATGGGCATCAATGGTCATTCATAGTGGCAATTCATAGTAATGTTAGACAGATGCTATATCCTGGTGGGTAGGGCCCTCATCTAGAGTATAGGGGACCCAGGTTCAAGCCCCTCCTCCTGTGACTGTGTACTTGTTTATGCAAAGTAGAACAGCTGCAACAGCCTCTAGTGATTATGGCACTCACTTGAGAGAGAGAAAATGTAAGGTCAAATATCTTCTCAGTGGAGGGGGCGGGACTTAAACTGGTGTCTCCAACAGCAAAATGCCTGGAAGCTAAATGAAAAATTTCACATTAGGTCAAAACAAAGGGTTTCATTCAACCTGACTTGACTTTTTTTTTTTTTTAACTTTTCAATTAGCCAAAAATTTCAAAAAACTTCAGTTTTTGGTTCAACATGAAACAAAACGTTGTCTTTGATGTTCCAGAATTGCCAGGGAACTGAAGAATCCCTTACTCAGCCAGCCCAATGGGAGCCTGCTGTCTAGGCAATTAGATAAGGTATCAAAGGCAGCTCTGTTCCAGCTCTGGCCACTGGGAAGCCACAAGTGAATTCTGGTTCCCATGTGTAGTGGGGTGGTCACCTGCTCCTGCCCTGAAGGGCTTCAAATCAGCCCTTAAGGAGGGCTGCAGGGGTAAAAGCAGCCCTGGAGGGGGCTGCAGCTCTGAATGCTGGGCTGATTGGGGAAGCAGCCGCAACTGGGCCATGCCCCAATCAGGGCCCAACTGGCCCTATAAAGGCTGGGAGCCAGGCGCAAGGAGTCAGTCTCTCTCTGTTTGTAGAGGGAGATGGGCCTGGCTTCAGGGAGCTAGAGACTGGGTACCTGAGTGCAGCAGGGCTGGGGACAGGCTGAGGAGCTGGGGAGCGCCAGCCTGGAAAGCCCCAGGCTGCGGCCTAGCAGAAGGCCAAGGGGTACTGGGGGTTGCAGAGGGCAGCCCAGGGGTAGGCCAAGGCAGCAGGTCCAAACCCAACCTTGCCAGTGATGAGTGGCTGATACTGCAGTCTGCCCCAGGGCGCGGGGCTAGACGATGACTGGCAGTAGCCTTATGGTGAGGTGAGGTGGGAATAGTGGGTGGGGGTTCCCTGGGAAAGGGAGACCCTAAGACTGAAGGGTTACTGCTAGGGGGCAGCACCCCAGGTACAAGGACACCGGAGTCCAGGGAGGGACACGGGGGCCAGAGGACAGGCGGATCACCGGCCTGCAGAGGGCGCTCCAGAGCTGGAACGAGCTAATTCCCAGAAGTCACCAGCAGGAGGCGCCGCAGGGGTGAGTCCGCTCCTCTACACCATGTCATCCAGCCTTGTCATGCACAAGCTCCCAGTGGAACTGTCTTAATGGCAGTAAAATGTTCATGTTCTGTTTAGTGCTACACAAATATATTATTATCATTCCTTTAACAGTCACACCATTTTTAACTCTTGGTAAGGTTCCAGACTCTGCAGCGGCTGCTAGATGTCACTGTCAGATATCTTGCTTGCTAAGCCGAGACTTGAACTAGCCCTCTGTTTCACACTTGATCTTCTTAGGATGGCTCTCAGCCAGTCAATTCCGAGTCTTGGGAGTCAGTCTCTCGAATTGCATAGAAAACATTGCATAGAAAACATTGTTGTGGGGGCAAAGATCTTAGTGACGGTTCATCAGCTGAAAGAGAGAGGCCTTTTTCTCAGGACTTCTCTGCAGTACCATCGCTTATCCAGGAGCCTAAGTTCCCTGGGCTATGGGGCACTTCATCACTATAGCACTCATTTAGGAAGGCTGACTTAGGAGTTAATACTTGGATGTTTTTCTCTTTTGCTCGGTTGCGATGGATGCCTGAAAATCTGCAACGTTCACATTTGTAAGTGGATATTAGCTTTTGCCTCAGCCAGAGTAGAATACATATGCCATGCCTGAGGCCTTGGGTCTCTCTCCTATCCCCAAGGCCAGTAGATGGTCACTGAGGCCCAGATCCACAAAGGTACTTAGGTGCCTAAAACCCAGATTTTGCCGCTATTGTAATCATTAAAACTGCTGCTCGGCTGCTGCCTAACCCTGCAGGTGTCTAAATGTTCAGAATAAACATTCCCAATGTGTCTGTTTCTGCCTCTGGGTGTTCACACTGCTGCCTCCCTCTAGTCACCCGGACACCTAAGCCCCAGCATGAGGCACAAACTGGGGGAAGAAGGACACTCCTCTGCCTATCTTGCCTGTGGGACATGATCTGGTAGACACGCTCAGAGCATGGCTCCTCCATTGTGGCCCTTTACAATCCAGAGGACAAGGTGGCACTGCCTCCTTTATAACGTGTAGCCCTGTTAAAGCACTCACCCAGGATGTGTGAGACCTTGGTTTGATTCCCATCCCCTCCAGTGGGGAAAAGGAGAGAGGGCCTGAACCAGGGCCATGGGATATTCTGAGCCCTCAGTCTCTCCTGGTGAAGCTATTCCACTTTGGATTCATACTTAAATTGCCAATGGGTGAGAATGACTCTAAAATCTGGTGGCTAAAGCACCTGCGGGCAAGAGGGGGAGACTCAGAGTCCAGTCCCCCTGTTCCAATGACAGTTTAACTATTTGTACCCAGTGGAACAGCTTCAACAGGGGACATGGAGGAAGCCCCAGGGAAATGTTGTCAGACCGTGGTGCAAATTTCATGTCAGTAGTTTTCAAAGAGTTGTGTGGAGTGAGGCATGTAATAGCTGCCCGCTCTCATCCAGAAACGACTGGTCTGGTGGAGAGATTTCATGTAACTTTGAAAGCTGTATTGAAAATGTGTCAGCAGGTGAGAGAATGACTGGGCGGTGTTACTCCCTTGTTAGCTGTTTGCATACAGAAATGTACCCCAAGAATCTACTGGCTTTGACTTCTTTGATCTCTTGTATGGGAGACAGGTGAGGGGACCCCTAGATTTAATTCAAGGCTCTTAGCACCGAGGAGGTAGGACAGCCCATAGGGGAGCGTCACTCATTTTAAAGCAAATGTATAAACTATGATGGATCTAGTGGACAGGGCCGCCCGGGGGGCAAGTGGGGCAATTTGCCCTGGGCCCCGCGAGCCCTGGCCTGGCAGTGGTCCGGGTCTTCGGCGGCGGGGGCCCCTCAGTGCTGCCGAAGACGCGGAGCGACTGAAGGGCCCCCTGCCACCGAAATGCCGCCGAAGACCCGGCCCGTCGCCGGGTGAGTACAAGCGCCGCAGCTCCCCCGCTTTACCCCAGGCCCCCTGAATCCCTGCTAGTGGAACAGAACCTTGAAAGAAGTCAGGAATCGCAGATGACTGGGCATGACAGGCATGCTGAAGAAAGATGGTTTGATACGGGTGATTTGGTGTTAGTCCCGATTCCAGTGAGGAAAAACAAAATGCAGGATTGTTGGGAAGGACCGTTTGAGATGCTAGAAAGAGTGAACCAAGTCACTTATCGTGTACAGAAGAGAGATGTACAAACTGTACATGTCGACAGATTGAGAGCTTGCCAGGAAAGGGAGATGGGAGTGAATATGATTTTTTGTGCTGATGAGGGAACATTTACTGCCCCTTTAACTGATTTGATCATGGAAAGTAAGGAAGAGATTCCTCTGGAGAGCACTGAGATGTGAGAGAGTCTGAACCCCACCCAGAAGCAGGCAATGTCAGCCCTTTCAAAGCACCACAAACAGGTCATTCCAAGCAGCCAGGTTTAAGGGACAGAATTCTATATGCCATTGGAACTAGAGGGCCACACCCTGCTCCTAGCAAAGCACATTGTGCTAAAGGAGAGATGCAGAAGCAAATTCAGGAGGAGGTGGAAAGCCTGCTGGAAATGGGGGTGATTACTACATCAAAAAGCCCCTGGGTGTCTCCTATTGTGATGGTACATAAAAGTATAAAACCATGTGGTTTTGTGTGGACTTTATGGAGTTAAATTCTATCACCCAACCTGACCCATAGCCCACACCCCGAATATAGGACCTACTGAATCACTTGGGTGGGGGGGTGTAAAGTTCATAAGAACTCTGGACTTAACTTGTGGGTACTGGCAAATTCCCTTAGATGCTGATGACCAAGAAAAATCTGTTTTTATAGTGAAATCTTGCCTATTTAAGGTTATGCCCTTTGGATTAATCAATGCAGCTGCCACCTTCCAGAAGCTTGTCAAGGAAGTATTGCAGGGATTAGAAACCTTTGCCAGGGCCTAATAGATGCCTTGGCTATTTTCAGTAGCTCATGGTGAGACCACTTGAACCATGTGGAAGTTGCGTTACAAAGGCTGAGAGAAGCCAACCTCACAATTGTCGGAGAAAAACACAGTTCTCACTCTTTTGGTTGGGTGCAGCAAATCAGACTAGACTAGACTGTCAATGTCTCCAAATGCAAGAGAGGGGCTTCAGCGGTATCTTACCTACAGTGGGTTTGTTCTCCCAGACCCTTTAAAAGTAGAAGCTATTCAGGGTTGGCCTGCCCCACAAACCCAGAAGCAGGCCCAATCCTTTATTGGTCTAGCCAACTCTTATCGTAGGTTTGTAAAGATGTTTAGTGACATTGTGGACCTTAAAAAAAGTGGAAAGCAGAGCGGGTGCTATGGACAGAGGCCTGTTAAAAAGGCTTTCGGAACATAAAAGAGGCTTTGTCTAAAGAGCCTGTTTTGGTCAGCCCTGATTTCAGCAAACCCTTTGTGCTGTGCACTGAGGCTTCTAGGTGTAGTGCTAATGCGGGATGACCTGGGAAACAAGCGGTATCCCATTGCCTGCTTGAGTAAAAACTGACCGCCGCTGAACAGAACTATGCTGTCATTGAGCGGGAAGGCTACGCCATTGTTTGGGCTGCTAAGCAACTTAAACCTTATTTACATAATAAAAAATATAAGGTTTTGACAGATCATGCCCCTCTAGTATGGTTACACTGAGGTAAGGGCACCAATTCCAGGCTATTAGGGTTTCAGACTATAGTCCATCAGATGAAATTCAATGTTGATAAATGCAAAGTAATGCACATTGGAAAACATAATCCCAGCTATACATATAAAATGATGGGGTCTAAATTAGCTGTTACCACTCCAGAAAGAGATCTTGGAGTCATTGTGTATAGTTCTCTGGGAACATCCACTCAATGTGCAGTGGCAGTCAAAAAAGCCAACAGAATGTTGGGAATCATTAAGAAAGGGATAGATAATAAGACAGAAAATATCATATTGCCTATATATAAATCCATGGTACGCCCACACCTTGAATACTGCGTGCAGATGTGGTCGCCCCATCTCAAAAAAATATATATTGGAAAATGTTCAGAAAAGGACAACAAAAATGATCAGGGGTATGAAATGGCTACCATATGAGAAGAGATTAATAAGACTGGGACTTTTCAGCTTGGAAAAGAGACAACTGAGGGGGGATATAGATGATAGAGGTCTATTAAAATCATGACTGGTGTGGCGAAAGTAAATAAGGAAGTGTTATTTACTCCTTCTCATAACACAAGAACTAGGGGTCACCAAATGAAATTAATAGGCAGCAGGTTTAAAACAAACAAAAGGAAGTATTTTTTCACACAACACACAGTCAACGTGTGGAACTCCTTGACAGAGGATGTTGTGAAGGCCAAATTCTTCAAAAAGGAACTAGATAAATTCATGGAGGATAGGTCCATAAATGGTTATTGGCAAGGATGGTGTCCCTAGCCTCTGTTTGCCAGAAGCTGGGAATGGGTGACGGGATGGATCACTTGATGATTACCTGTTCTGTTCATTCCCTCTGGGGGCACCTGACATTGGCCACTGTCGGAAGACAGGACACTGGGCTATATGGACCTTTGGTCTGACCCAGTATGGCCATTCTTATGTTCTTATTATGGTGGAGCCTAGCTCTTCAGGAATTTGACATGGAAATAGTCCATAGCAAGAGGAAAGAAAATGTAGTGGCTGATGCCTTAGCAAGACTAGGGGGACTCTAGGGCATCAGTGACACCCTTTCCGACACCAGTTTTGCATTGGGGGGGTGTGATGCTAGTGGACCAGGTGCCAGCTTTTGACAAGGCTGTAGGCATCAGCTGAGCACTGACAAATTCATAGCTGGAAACCAGACCAGCTCACCTGTATGTTAGTACTGTTGGAGCTAGATGTTAGACTTGTAAGGATATGTTTAGTGGTTTGACTCTATAAAAGGCTTGTAAGTTGCTGTATGCCTTACTCTGACTTGTAGTGTCTGTATCCCATGCTATAAAGGTAATATGAAAATTTTGCTTTATAATTGTAAAAATGCCTGCTCTGAACTTGTGACATCAGACAGGAGGCATGTCTCCCCGGCCCATTAAGGAGGACTATCAAAACTAAGTGGGCCATTGTAGGACAAAAACTTCATTGACTGCCCCATCCACCCATGAAGAAGTTGCGTGCAGATATGCTCCTCCCATCGGTTTGAACTCTGGGGGGAAGGTCATATAAAGATGCTCACAAGTAGAAATAGTTTGCTGTTTGGACTCTCAGAAGGGCTGGAGCTAAGGGACAAAAGCAGAGATCCCCAGGGTCCACCTGGGTTAGCCCTAAAAGACCTTCAGTGCTGATGGATGACTACATCTCTGTCACCTTTTGGAACCATCGACTGTAACTCATTTGTGCTTATATTGTGCCTGCTTTAACCTGTAAATAACTCTCATTTCTTTTTCCTAGTTTATAAATCCTTAGTTAATTTGCTATAGGATTGGCGACTGTCTTTGGTGTGAGAGCCAAGGTACAAATTAATCTGGGGTAAGTGACTGGTCACAACCTGACTATTTTGTGATCTTTGGTGTAAGTGAGCATTTATCTAACTCCAGCTTGCCTGGGTGGCAAGATAGACTGGAGTGTCCAAGGGGACTGTCTGTGACTCCAGGATAAGATTATTGTGAGTTCACTTTGGGAGTTCACATTTGTTACTGGGTTGGTGAAATCTAATTATAAAACATATCACCCGTCTGGGGTGTCTGCCCTGCGGCTGGCACTCACGGTCATGGACCACTCCAGACAGCGTGACACTGGCTCTCTTCGGATTCTGCCCATAACTGTCAAAGGGAGCCGAGCACTTGAAAATCTGAGCCTTACTGTCCAGCATGGACCAGTGTCTGAGGCCTAGATCCCTGAGTACTGAATTGCTTGTAAGGGAGGACTCCTAAGGACCTAGTCGCTAGCTAATCTGAGCTCCACCGAGCTGATTTACTTTGCAGATGGAATTGCCAAACAAGGCACAAATATCTCACAGCTGTTACTGTAGGTGGCAGCTTATTGGTCAAAAACATGTTGCCAACGCAGTCAAGACAAGCAAAACTGCCTCCTAAACAGCTATTGCAGCAACCCGTAATGTCACCTGACAGGGGTGTGTGTGCCGGGCTGCTGAACCTACAGCCCATCTTAAAGCAAACGTCAGTTTAAATTAGCAAAGCACAAACCATCGCACTCAATTAGGCACAATCCAAACTCTGAGTCAACTGAGAAGAGATTGTTTTTTTTATGCACAGCATCTTAAACAACTCTGTGCAGGCAGCCTTGGTTAATTAGGCTTTGTTTAGCCACTGGGCTGAAAAATGTCAGTAAATAGGGAATGAACATTCTGTCTTGGAGAGGCCAATTAAGGGAGTTAGTCCAAGAGTGAGTCCTAGGAACAAAGAGTTTGGGCTGAACTGAGGGTCGGTGCCACGTCAGTGAGCAAAGATGAGAGTGAAAACCAGTACAAGGATCTCAACATCCGGGCATGGCCAGCTGCAGACTTCTACTGCTCCCACCTCCATAGATCTCCTCTGCCTTCCCTCCTCCCACTAGTGCCAGCTCTCCTTCCCTTCCTTCCCCTACAGCTCCCACCGCCCCACTTCTTCCCATTGCCCTTTGCCCCCTCTCTTGCCTGCACAAATCCAGATTCCAGCAGCACTTCTTCCTCCTCCCTGGCAATGTCTGCCCCAACCTGGTGCAGCCTCTGCCCCCATCCACCACCTCCACGTGCCCTCCCACTATAAGCTCAGACTTCTTCCCACGCTGCCACCCTCCCTTCCTCTGCCCCAAATTGTTCCCATGTGTGCAGATCACCCCAAACTGCACCACCCTCCGTAGTCATGCCAAACCAACCCCCCCAGTCTCACCCTAAATTGGTCCTTCGTGCATGCTCACTCTCGTGAGATCTTTCCCCAAACCCTCCCCCCACTATGTTTTCCCCATACACTGGCCCTGTGTAATCATCCCAAACTCCTCCTCCTCATGATCTCACCCTAAAGCACTGTATCCCCTCAAAGTGCACCTCCGTTGATGCCCCCCTAAACCCATCCACCATGCGCTCCCACTAAATCACTCCAATTTAAAATCAACTAATTTTGAAATTGTGAATGAAAAGAAGAAAGTTATTACTATTATATTCCCGAGAGAGGTGAAAAACATGTATAGTAGGAAAGGGATAGATAATAAGACAGAAAATATCATATTGCCTCTATATAAATCCATGGTATGCCCACATCTTGAATACTGCGTGCAGATCTGGTCACCCCATCTCAAAAAAGATATATTGGAATTGGAAAAGATTCAGAAAAGGGGAACAGAAATGCTTAGAGGTATGGAACGGCTGCCATATGAGGAGAGATTAATAAGACTGGGACTTTTCAGCTTGGAAAAGACACGACTAAGGGGGAATATAATAGTTCTACAAAATCTTGACTGGTGTGAATAAGGAAGTGTTATTTATTCCTTCTCATAACACAAAAACTAGGGGGGTCACCAAATGAAATTAATAGGCACCAGGTTTAAAACAAACAAAAGGAAGTATTTCTTCACACAACCATAGTCAACCTGTGGAACTCTTTGTTCGAGGATGTTGTGAAGGCCAAGACTATAACAGGGTTCAAAAAAGAACTAGATGAGTTCATGGAGGATGATAGGTCCATCAATGGCTATTAGCCAGGATGGGCAGGGATGGTGTCCCTAGCCTCTGTTTGCTGGAAGCTGGGAATGGTGACAGGGGATGGACCACTTGAGGATTACCTGTCCTGTTCATTCCCTCTGGGGCACCTGACACTGGCCACTGTCAGAAGACAGGATACTGGGCTAGAGGACCTTTGATCTGACCCAGGATGTCCGCTCTTATGTTATGTAAAAGAACCTCAGTAAGAGTGTGAGACCAGCATCAAATAGCAAGAGCCTGAAAAGCATAGTGATCCCATTTCACCATGCATTACGATGAAACAGCTGGCACAAATACTAATCACTGTCTGCATTGGGATACGTTTTCTCACTAAAAATATAGTTGAAGGTTTTCTTTTTAAAAATAATAATCATTTTATGACAGTCATTTTTGTAACGTGTTCTAAAGGCATAAAAACTAGTGGGCAGCTGTGAAACGTATTCACCATCACAGGACGCGTGTTGCAAGGCCCAACTCTCCTGAGCCCCAATTCCATGTCATAGCCAAAGGCGACGGTGTGAAACAAGCAGATCATGTCAGTAGAGACTGTACCATTCACAGGGCTCTGTAGAAGTCTTCTACTCTTACTGGCAGCACAGTCAGGAGAGCAAAAAGATGAGACCGTTTTTCTGGACAGCAGTGTGGTTAGGTAAATGAGACTTCTCAGCTATGGTAGAGCCCAGGGATCCAGCATGAGCTCTGCCAGGAGGGTCTGTGCAGGCCTCAGATCCTGATACCTCATCTGTAAAATGGGGGGAATGATCCCCTAGTCCTTGCTCAGTAATAGGGGCTGTGAGCAGTAGCGGCGCCAGCATTTCCGGCGCCCTAGGCGGTGGAAGGTCCCGCCCCCGAAATGCCGCCCCCGACAGAGGCGGCGGAAGGTCCCGCCCCCACATTTCCACGGCCAGCCGGGGCGCCGGCGCCCCTCAAATGTTTGCGCCCTAGGCGACCGCCTAGGTCACCTAATGGGTTGCGCCGACCCTGGCTGTGAGCAATTAACACGAACCACTCAGACAGGTGAGACTTGGGGGCCCCAGGCAGCCTTGGGGCCATGCTGAGATAGTGTTACTTCAGCTCCGTGCCAGGCTGCAGCGACAGCCGCAGGACACGTCCAGGTGTGTTTATTTTCTCTCTCATTTTGTGATTTCTCCTCCATTTCTCTTAAACAGCGAATAAAAGAGCAATGAGCTGAGTTGGCTTTCTGAGCGACAAGCATGGACCTCCCATTGACTTTCAGTGAGGCTCTGGGCTTGTCTATACGGTCAGTTAGCCAGCGCCAAGCTGGGGTGTGAATCTACAGTCACTAGCCTGCCGCACACTGTTGGTCTGCAGCCTGCTGCCATGCTTTAAGTGTGCACCGACCCACTCTCATTCAAAGTGGAGTAGATCGAGCCCTTAGGCTTCCAGTGGGGGAGTCACTTTTGAAAATGGGACTTAGGCCTAGCAACGCCTAAATACCGTTAAAAATCTCAACCTTCCTGCCTTGGAGAGAGACTGGACTCCGACCTTGGGAGACCCAGGAGCAGGGAACTAATTGGGAAGAATGTGTAGGTTGCAATCTTCTTCCTTAAACGACACCACAGGAGGATCACCCGAGAGGTACAGAGCCTGGTTACAAGAACTTTCTGGGGGGTTGTATAAAAGGAGCTGTAGATTTTTAAAGAGTAAAAGAGAGACAAGCATTTAGAAAGATGGCAAAGACCAAAAATATTTTATTAACCTTTGAGTTGTGATTTTTAGTATAAACAATCAAAAGACATTTGAAATTCAAAACTGTATAATTCCCCTTGAGTATATTTTGGACCATAGAAAAGTTAATACAATTTTAAATTAAAAGAATAAAAACATTCTTATACACAGTGCTGTACTCTTTGTATAAAAAGATCTTTCAGGAAATGTGTCACAGGTTTCTTTTAAAATCCTTGCTCTAGTAGTTTCATTTACATTGTTTGGACTTTTTTGAAGGAAACACAATAAGCTGGATTCAGACAAACAACCACTGCTCTCCCCTGATGGGTGAAGACAGACTATAAACACTGCTCTCCCCTGATGGGTGAAGACAGACTATAAACACTGCTCTCCCCTGATGGGTGAAGACAGACTATAAACACTGCTCTCCCCTGATGGGTGAAGACAGACTATAAACACTGCTCTCCCCTGATGGGTGAAGAAGACATTTTTACATTGGGTCTGAAATTCAAAAGAGAGAGAGAGTGCTGTTAGTGCTGAGTTACGCAGAAAAAACAGCAAATAGGGCAGAAAGACCCCACTGCTACCTTCCCTACTGGTCTTCAATGCACCCGTCCACCCAGGTTTCAGCAAAACACCTGATAGTTTGACAAAATTCCGTTTGAAAAATTAGTTTGAATTTGGAATAGATTAAAAAAAACCCACACTCCTGTGGCCTAAAAACTGGAGAATGAGAAGTTAATGATATGAGGGGCTGTGTCTAGAGGCTATGAGGGCTGATGTTATAACCAGTCACTTTAAACAGCTTCATATAATTATCTGGAGAAGGGTGTAAACACTAATTTGATTTGCAGATACCACTAAACTGGGAGGGCTGAACCATGTAAACAGAAATAACCCCAAGGGACCTACAGAGATTAGCAGTGTGGGCAGGAAGTAACAACAGAGAACGCCACTTCGAAAAATGCAAAGTAGGCATCTGGGGGGTAAATAAATGAAATATTCCATGGGAGCCATTGGCTTTCCTAGCACAGGGAGGCACTGGCCATCTTTAACTTAGGGCCAGATTTTTAAAGGTATTTAGACACAAAGATATAGGTAGGCACCTTGGAAAATCCCACTAGTTATCTAACTCCCATTGATTTCAATGGCATATTCCTGAGGGCATGTTCTACCCAATGCAACTAAGGGGTCCAGAACTGGGCCCTATGTCAGTATCTCACACGCTGTTTCTCAGGGAAATAAACATACTGAGATGCCTTAACAGCATTTTTTTAAAAAGAGTTCTTGTCTGTCTATTTAACAGAGCTTTGGGGCATTTTGCAGGAGAAGGGGCCTACTTAGGGGGACCAGATGTTCCGATTTTATAGGGACAATCCTGATTTGGGGGGCTTTTTCGTATACAGGCACCTTTTACCCCCCCACCCCCTGTCCTACATTTTTACACTTGCTATTTGGTCACCCTAGGCCTACGTAGCTGAGTTCCTCACCCGCACTGGAGCAGGGGCCCTGCGGATGTACGAGAATTCAGGAACTCCACCAGTCAGAGACCTTTTCCATTTGTGGCTTCAAAGACAGTTAGCAGCCAAAGCCCGCAGGAGACTTTACAGCCACTTCAGTTTTCAGGTTCCTAAGCTCCGCCATCTAGCTGTGCTCCCACGGCGGTTAGCAGCACCTCACGTTTCAAGAACTCACCCTCCTACTGAGCTAGTCTTGCGAGGCCCTCAGTTTCGGGAACTGATTTGGAGCAGTCACTGGACTAAGATGTTTAGGGCCAGATTTCAGAAGCATTCCAGTGTTCTCCTTTGGAGGGACAGGATCCTCCATTGTTCGGGGGGGAGCTGTTGAGTACAAACCCCTTTTGAAAGTCTGACCTGGAGCATGTAGCTAAGTTGGCTACTCCCTTCCTAGGATATGTACTTAGCAAAAAGAAAAAAATGTATTGCACATGCTCAAACCCCAGTTTTCAAATGCTCAGAACTGAGAATCATAGAATATCAGGGTTGGAAGGGACCTCAAAAGGTATCTAGTCCAACCCCCTGCTCAAAGCAGGACCAACCCCCAGACAGATTTTTGCACCAGATCCCTAAATAGCCCCCTCAAGGATTGAACTCTCAACCCTGGGTTTAGCAGGCCAATGCTCAAACCACTGAGCTATCCCTCCCCTGCCCCTCAAAACCTTTTTCCTCCCTAACAAGGTCAGCTACTCCTGCTCTCTGAGGGATAACCCCATGCCAAATTTCAGTTGTCAAACCTCAGCCAGTTCAGCTCTAAGACTTAACAAATATTGTTTGTCTATAGTTGACAGTGGATTTTTTCTAATTCTCTGGGTGCTCAGTCTTGCAAAAAACTTGTTTTGGGTATAACCAAAGCTGCAGAATTTCAGTCTGAAAGGTGAAAGTTTCAGAAACATGGGTGCCTGGGAACAGGGGTGTATAAAGGTGCAACCTTAGCTTAGTAGACAGTGCTGCTACACCTATAATGCCAGTATATAAATCAGGGGTAGACTCTCTCCTGAAATACTGTGTTCAGGTTCAACCAGGCCATCTGAAGGATAGAGCAGAAAAAGGCCACACAAGAGCAACAAAACCTTCAGAGGCCTGGAAGGATTAGGAGGTAAAAAAGAGGTGATGTGGTAAAAGTATCTTGAGTGACTAATAGCCCAGAGAACATCAGCCAGACCCTCCTATTTACCCTCTTGGAAACACAAGAACCAGGGGAGACCCAAGGAAATTAAAATACAACAAAATGTAGACTAACAAAGACTTGTTTTTACACAACACAAAACCAACCTGTGGGACTCTATGCCACAAGATATCATGGAGATTGAGAATGTATTAGGACTTCTTTAAAACCAGACATTTATATAGATAATTAGCTGCATTTACACTAGTTACGCTAAAAGTGTATATGGGATGAATCAACCCGTGTCTGCCAGGAATTAGGAAAACACTTTCCCAGTGAGGAATGATGGTTTCTGGCCATTCCTCTAAAGCATCTGGGACTCGCCTCTGTCACAAACAGGACGCTGGCCTAGATGGGCCCCAAGTCAACGCCAGCCTGGCCATTCCTATGTTTCAGTGGCCTAACTGTGTGGCTGGCCAACATGGCAGAGGCCAAGCAATGCTGGAACGGTGATAAACCTGGCCGTGAGGCCAGCACAGACTGAGCTAGCAGGGGAAGAACCTGGCGATGGCTGAAGCAAGAGCTACGTCGAGAAGAACATTTTAGATGCTTCTGCTGTAAGTGGAGCTGCCCCCCAGGCTATTGGAGACGCCCCTGAGAAGTGTGTGTGTTTTCGGGAAGGCCCACCCAAGACTGCCCGAGCAGCATTGGAGAAGGATCCAGTGTCTCTGTTGCACTGACGAAGTGGTCGGGAACACCACGGTCTCTAGCACATGCTTGAGAAGGAAGGGAAATGTTGGGCGGCGGGTGGGAAGGTGGGGGTCAGACGTACTCCCTAGCTGTTGAAGGCTGTGACTGCCTATAGTGCTGCTGTCCTCTCCTCTCCTCGGTGGGGGTGGGGCAGGAGCAGCACAGGAAGGAGCCTCCCAGCATGGTCAGGCTGGCAGCCGCCCAGCCAACAAACAAGGCGGAACCAAATTCATACCTAGTGCGAGAGAGAAAAGAGACGGTGGAAAGAAGGGAGACTGGTGTCGGGGGCTGGGAGGGAAAGGGACCCCATGCCCATACACCGACACATCACCCAGACGCCCCACACGGGCACATCTGTAGTGGGGGAGGGATAGCTCAGTGGTTTGAGCATTGGCCTGCTAAACCCAGGGTTGTGAGTTCAGCCCTTGAGGGGGCCACTTAGGGATCTGGGGCAAAATCAGTACTTGGTCCTGCTAGTGAAGCCAGGGGGCTGGACTCGATGACCTTTCGGGGTCCCTTCCAGCTCTATGAGATAGGATATCTCCATATATTATAACGTGGCCCTCTGTCTCTATTGGGAGAAACACTTTCATCCCTTGAGGCTGATGGAGCACTGGGCATTACAGAGAGGACCACAGGCCAGACGGGTTCCAGAGCCAGCGCCCGGACGGAACGCAGTGGACTGCTGATGGACTGATTTCAATAACGTCTGGAGGTGGAGGTGGGGGAGGGAACCGAGCGTAGTCAACATTTTCACACGTCACAAATCCCAAGCAATTAGAGGGGGAAGGGGAAGAGACCGGCCTGGTCCCCTGCTGTACGATCCCCCTGGCGGGAGTGGTGTTGACAGCACAAGCGGTGACCTGGATGGCAAACTAAGGAAATTCACAGCTGATATTAGATCAGGGAGGACCGTGAACCCCAGTCAGGACAGAGAGGGAGACGCTGCAGAGAACAGCAACAAAAGATCCCACCCGTGGAAACACAGCTAACCCCTCCAGGGAAATAGCAGCTGAAACATGGATACAGTGAGTGACAGGAAAAGGACCATTCTTGCTTCCTAGGTCCAAGGGAGAATCAGGGCAGTGGCTCTGGCAGGAGGTTGCTGCTGGTAGAACAGGGGCTTGTTTGACAAAGTGACTGAGTCTCCTGGAGAATGTATGGGGGCATATTGGCAGGGGGCTGGCACTGCTGGGGCATGAACAGAGGGGCAATAGCACCAGAGGGGAGCGTAGGGTCGTGTGAGCCACAGGCTGGCTCTGGCAGGAAAGGACAGGGCAATGCAGGAGATAACGCCGTGTGTACTGTTTCTTTAAATTTGTATCAGGAGGCTAGGGAGGAGTGGGGCTTAGGCAAATGGGCACCAGATGGCACCACGGGCGGGGGCACCAGGCTCTGAATACAATGCCCGTGGCTGGGTACCTTTGTCACATTGCTACTAATGAGCTAAAACACAAGGAAAATGGCTTCCCCCTAAACAGCCCATTTATTTAAAGGAGCTTACCGGGCATTAACTGGAGTGTTGGGGTTGAAGAATTCATAGGTCACCTGTGTTGCATACCATGAAACAGCTGTTAAGGTGCACAGACCTGGGAATATACAACAAGAACCAAAGAATCAGCATCCGGAGGCCTCTTGGGGATGTTTTCCCACCATCGACTTTACAATTTAATACAGTCATTCGCTTTTAAAAGCTATTTGAGCCCTTTAATATTCTATTCTTCATATCCTCTGTGGCTAAGAAGTTCCATTGGTAACACTAAATTGGACTCTCAGGGCTCGTCTACGGACAACCATAACCCAAAATGACGACACTGGTTTCATTCACACCTTTTGTTATTTCGGTGAAAGTTGGTACGCAGACCCATCATTACACATGTAATATGAGGCAGGAAGGAACTTTCCAATAAAGGGCTAAAACCATCATGAGGTTGCTTAGAAACAAGGAAGCAGATTCTAAGAGGGAGCTAGCCAGATACGAGTTAACAGGTAGTTAATGTGACAGGGCTAAAATATGCTTTCAGTTTACATACGTGAATAAGAACATAAGAATGGCCATACTGGGTCAGACCAAAACCCAGTATCCTGTCTTCCAACAGTGGCCAATGCCAGGTGCTTCAGAAGGAATGAATACAACAGGTAATCATCAAGTGATCCATCCCGTGTTGCCCATTCCCAGTTTCTGGCAAACAGAGGCTAAGGATACCATCCCTGCCCATCCTGGCTAATAGCCATTGATGGACCTATCCTCCATGAATTTATCTAGTTCTTCTTTAAACTGAAATCAGATGAGTTACTCCATGTGGAGCTGGGACCAGAATTTGGGCTGCCATTTTTAAGAGACAAGATCCCTTTGAAGCAGGAATAAATATAAGGTGCAAAACTGTCAAATTAGTTCTCTTTCCTGTTGCAAAATGGCTCTAAACAAAGAGGATCCCAGACTAGAAGAAGATGGTTTGTCCCTCCTGTTCTTAGGGACAGCTTTATAACCTTGGGAAAGAAGTGAATCTTTTCCAGACTGGATTCAGAACAGGACTGAGCACAGATTTGGACTCTGCAGGCATGGCAGAATATTCATTCTAAGAACACCTGGACCTTTGCTGAAATTGTTAATGGGGAATCATCACTTATAAGGGATGTTTCTAGTGGGTTCCATCGGGACCCATTCTTGGCCCAATGCTGTTCACTTTCTTTATCAATGATCTGGAAGAAAAATAAGGTTTGCAAATGACACAAAGGTTAGTGGATTGGTAAATAATGGCAAGGATGGGTCAATGATATAGAACACTCTGATCGCTTGGTAAACTGGGTGCAATTAAACAACACCATTTAATACAGCCAAAGGCAAAAATCACACATCTAGGAAACAAGAATGTAGGTCAGACTTCTATGGTTGGGGAATTGTGTCCTGGAAAGAAGAGTCTCAAAGTGGGTCATGGTGGGTAACTGGAGCTAAAAGGGCTAACATGATCCTTGGATATATAAACAAGAGAACATAAAGCATGAGTAGGAGAAGTTATTACCACTGTAGGGGGCAGGAAAGAGACCGTTAATGGGCACTGTCCAGTTCTGGTATCCTGTTGTGATAACTGGCCTTACACATTTACCCTAATTGTGAGTTCAACTGTAAGAAGTGAGTGTAGGTTTGTTAGATGTCATAACCTGTAACAACAAAAGTTGACGGGGAAAAGTAGGGGAAGTTATTTTCAGTAAAGAATCTTATAAACAGGTGCAAGAAAACCAGACAGAGACTGAATTAGTCCAAACAAAAAGGCCTCCAGATATAACCCATGTGTTGAGATCATGTCTGGTAGACAAGAAAATCTGGATCTGAAAATTAATGAACCAAAATCAGTGTGTCAGAAATTAGACCTAATTGGTGGAAGAAATAATGAGCGGATAAGCTATTCTGCCCACTACTCACATTTTGTTCCTTACAAAGACTTTGGGAGGGATGGGGGGAAAGAACAGATAGAGCTACTAAAGCAAGCTTCACCATCATGGCTGCCACCCCATCATCTCCTGGGACTTCCGGCCTAATCCTGAAATATGTCCTGACCTGACTGGGCCAGAGAGAGGGACCTGGACAACACTGCCACCTCTACTGGCTCCAGGTGAATCCCAAACACCACCTGGGATGAAATGGGATCAGACTTTAACAACAACAACAACAACCCAACACTGGTCCTGCAGCAGCATCCAGCCTGGTCTCGGGTATCATTTCTTATTACATTAGTGTCTAGGGGACCTAGACATGGATGGTTCTATTATTCTAGGTGCTGTACAAACACATAACAAAGAGGTGGTCCTTCCCCAAAGAGCTTTCAATCCAAGTTACACATTCGTAGCCAGGGGCCTCATCCGTACATAAATCAGGGATGGAATTAACTTTACTAATTCCCCACCTTGCATTGAACACTTTCAATCAACAAGCAGGATCACTGGCAGCAGAAGATGCTATTTTCCTGAGGGAGAACCCATGACAAAGCCAAAAGAACCAAGATGAAACATCCCAGCATTGGCTGGCATCAGCCCATTTCAGTGCTGGGCCTCCCCAAGAACACCTTAGCTGAGAGGCAGGTCTGATGCACCTGTGCTAAACTGCTGTAGCTACATGGGCCTTCAGCTGAGCCAGCGCGCCTTGGAGAAGCCAGCCGGCTCCATTAGACACAAGTGCCACTTATCTAAACCCCACCCCCTTGTCTTACAGTCTTCCACATCTCCCAGAGTTAAAACGAGAGGCCCCATTTTAGAACCACTGGGTGGGCTGGATAGGCGGATTTCAGATCCCTGAGGCCACACTGCTATACCCACCTGTGCTCAGAAGTGGTATCTACAGGCACAGCATCTACTAGAAATAGAGGAGGATGTTTATTAACCCTCTGCCTGAGATCACACTCTCTCTCCCAAGGGAAATAACTCACATCGACTTTGAGGCTACCTGCCCATTCAGAAGCTGTGACAAGTCATCAGATCCCCTGCCCCATGGTAGTGCTAACCAATATTACAGCAAAGTTCAGACTATCATCAAATCTGTCGGGAGTTTATGGGTACAGGGAGCCCCAGACTTTGGCTTACCTGCTATGAGGAAGAGGACGCCACCGGCCACAGCAATCCGGCTTTTGACAACAGGGTTCTCGTCCCCCACTTTGGTACATTTCATTCCCACCACGCTGACAATGACCCCCACAAAGCCCATGAGGATAGAAACCACCATGAGTGCCCGGGAGGTCTGGAGGTGAACTGCAAAGCAAGAAAAGTGCAAGTCACTGGTGCTGCAGAGCAGATTAACCATGCAAAGAACCAGAGCCAGAGAAGAGAAGGGGCATCACTGGTCAACAAGACCAGCACCCCAGGGAATAACCGTGCCTCCAATTCTCTCACCTCCCAAGTCCCTGCACTGGTGGGTGCAACTATTTGCGTCCCTAGGGAGCAGTTCTGAGGTGCCCCGCAGCCCTTCCCGGGGCCAGATTGCCTTGTGGCGTCTAACGAGCCATTCCCCCAGGCTTGCTGCTCTGGGGCACCGAGGAGCCATTCTGCACCAGCGGTAACATCATGGCCCATCCTGGAGCTGCTCTCCGCCGATCAGGTCACTTCACAAGCACCAGGATCCTCTTCCTTACCAGCCACGCTGCTCTCTGGAGTCCAGAATCCAACCCCCGACTCATCAAGCTCCCAGCCCAAAGTGGGGGCTTTGGAGTCTGAGGGGGGGGATTCAGCCTCAGGCATTGTGACCAGGTGCAGTTCCCCCTCCTCTCCTCTCCTCTCCAAGGGTCGCTCCAGTACTGGAACACGGCCCTGCAGAGAGGCCCCCATCCCACATCAGAGCACAGACACGTCCATCAAACTCCTCAGGCTTCTAACGACACCTGAGCTGATTTCTTTCACGACAGGTGTCTTTAGTGCAACCTTCATTGGGAGCCTGTTTGCTCTGCCCTCCCTTTCCCCCGCTCTGTGTCGCCGGATGGTTTTCAGGGGGATTTTTCCATGTTATTTGATAATAGTTGGGTATCTGGTGGAGCCCCCATGCGGGAGGAGGAAGACGACTTTCCTAATGTATTATCCCTTATTCCCTCCCATTCTCCCCCTTTCCGTGTCTACAGCCCATTCATGACACTGCCCCGTTACATGCAGGGTGAGGATCAGTGGGGCCAGCTGGCCACGTCTGTCCTAGGAGCATCTGCTAGTCTGGAGTGGTAAATGCTCCAGATCAAACACACACACACACACTGTCAGACGCCCACTTCTCGGTAACGTTAACGTCAGTTACGTGTCTAAATCCCCAGAGCCGCTTTGAAAATCTCGCTTTAGAGGCAGAATTAAGCCTTAGGCTGCAGCCATCGCGGAATGAAAAAGCCCCGGAACTTGCGCAGTGTGGCCCGACCCCAGCCCTGCTCTAGTCTCTGTATTCACAAGGGCTTGGCGGGGGCGGGGTTGTAGAAAAGGCTCTTCTCGGACGGCTCTGGGCTTGTTCCAGACACTAACACGATCCCACGGGCCCAACGCTCATTGCTTTCCCGTGGGATCGATTTTCAAACCTGCCTGAGCCCGGTGGCGAGAAGGGGACAGGAGGGGTCATAGAAAACAGGCGATGAACGTCAGCGCCGATTGGCGGGGAAGGAACTGCAGGGACTGAGGATCCTGTGGCACCTTATAGACTAACAGAGGTTTTGCAGCATGAGCTTTCGTGGGTGAATACCCACTTCTTCGGATGCAAGTAGTGGAAATCTCCAGGGGCAGGTATATATATACCTGCCCCTGGAGATTTCCACTACTTGCATCCGAAGAAGTGGGTA
The DNA here is from genome assembly GCA_003942145.1 of Platysternon megacephalum. Taxonomy (NCBI): domain Eukaryota; kingdom Metazoa; phylum Chordata; order Testudines; family Platysternidae; genus Platysternon; species Platysternon megacephalum. Next base: position 507,258 of record QXTE01000291.1, on the reverse strand, counting down.
TTCACCCACGAAAGCTCATGCTGCAAAACCTCTGTTAGTCTATAAGGTGCCACAGGATCCTCAGTCCCTGCAGTTCCTTCCCCGCCAATCGGCGCTGACGTTCATCGCCTGTTTTCTATGACCCCTCCTGTCCCCTTCTCGCCACCGGGCTCAGGCAGGTTTGAAAATCGATCCCACGGGAAAGCAATGAGCGTTGGGCCCGTGGGATCGTGTTAGTGTCTGGAACAAGCCCAGAGCCGTCCGAGAAGAGCCTTTTCTACAACCCCGCCCCCGCCAAGCCCTTGTGAATACAGAGACTAGAGCAGGGCTGGGGTCGGGCCACACTGCGCAAGTTCCGGGGCTTTTTCATTCCGCGATGGCTGCAGCCTAAGGCTTAATTCTGCCTCTAAAGCGAGATTTTCAAAGCGGCTCTGGGGATTTAGACACGTAACTGACGTTAACGTTACCGAGAAGTGGGCGTCTGACAGTGTGTGTGTGTGTGTTTGATCTGGAGCATTTACCACTCCAGACTAGCAGATGCTCCTAGGACAGACGTGGCCAGCTGGCCCCACTGATCCTCACCCTGCATGTAACGGGGCAGTGTCATGAATGGGCTGTAGACACGGCAAGGGGGAGAATGGGAGGGAATAAGGGATAATACACTAGGAAAGTCGTCTTCCTCCTCCCGCATGGGGGCTCCACCAGATACCCAACTATTATCAAATAACATGGAAAAATCCCCCTGAAAACCATCCGGCGACACAGAGCGGGGGAAAGGGAGGGCAGAGCAAACAGGCTCCCAATGAAGGTTGCACTAAAGACACCTGTCGTGAAAGAAATCAGCTCAGGTGTCGTTAGAAGCCTGAGTTTGATGGACGTGTCTGTGCTCTGATGTGGGATGGGGGCCTCTCTGCAGGGCTGTGTTCCAGTACTGGAGCGACCCTTGGAGAGGAGAGGAGGGGGAACTGCACCTGGTCACAATGCCTGAGGCTGAATCCTCCCCCTCAGACTCCAAAGCCCCCACTTTGGGCTGGGAGCTTGATGAGTCGGGGGTTGGATTCTGGACTCCAGAGAGCAGCGTGGCTGGTAAGGAAGAGGATCCTGGTGCTTGTGAAGTGACCTGATCGGCGGAGAGCAGCTCCAGGATGGGNGGTCACCGTCCTGCAGCAAAAAAACTTCAGGACCAGACTCCAAAGAGAAACTGCTGAGCTTCAGTTCATCTGCAAATTTGACACCATCAGCTCAGGATTAAACAAAGACTATGAATGGCTTGCCAACTACAGAACCAGTTTCTCCTCCCTTGGTTTTCACACCTCTACTGCTAGAACAGGGCCTCACCCTCCCTGATTGAACTAAACTCGTTATCTCTAGCTTGCTTCTTGCTTGCATATATATACCTGCCCCTGGAGATTTCCACTACTTGCATCCGAAGAAGTGGGTATTCACCCACGAAAGCTCATGCTGCAAAACCTCTGTTAGTCTATAAGGTGCCACAGGATTCTTTGCTGCTTTTACAGATCCAGACTAACACGGCTACCCCTCTGATACTTGCAGGGACTGAGTTAGTTAAGGCTGGAGGGGGGGGGGGACCGGCTCCGAGTAATCTCTGTCCACTTGTGAGTTCAGAAAAGATGGACACAAGAAATATCTCAAAACACAGAGAAATGCCTGAGTCTGGGGCATGGACCATGGACAGTCTGTGAGACGGGGACATGGGCAAGGGCTGGGGTGACCAGACAGCAACTGTGAAAACACGGGACGGGGTGGGGGGTAATAGGCGCCTATATAAGAAAAAATCCCCCCAAACGGGACATGTGGGCACCTATCAAGGGCCAACATCTTCCCCTGTGGATTCCGGGGACACTCCTGGACACCAGGTCACCACCACACGAGCAAGAACAGCGGGAGCTGAACGAGCTCAGGCCGAAGCACGAACGTCTCCCAGCGGCTGCTCCTTTGCTTCTTGCAAAGCCGGTTTTCCACTGGCAGGGCGGGGAGAGGAGCCGCGATGTGATGCGAACCCAGCACGGAGCTGGGAGCCCAGGACCCCGCGGCCGGGTGTGAAGTGTGAAGGCTGCAGGACACGGTGGTGTAATGGGGGCACAGGACGAAGTCCTGGTCGCTGTTGCCCTGAGCCCAGTGCCCGGAGCTGCCCCGGGGCGTTCTCGGAGAGAGGAGCCGCTTCCGCTCGCCAGGGCTCGGCCTGGGGCTAACACCGGCCTGAACCCACCCCGGGGCAGCCTCCAATCCCGGCATCCCGCAGCCCGAAAATCCCGCTCCGGGGCAAAAGCGAGCGACCAGGAGAGCCCTTGTCCGAGCGGGGAACCAGCGCTGAGTTCCCGCTGGATGAAGTGACCCGTGTTCGGCTGCACAACGGACGCTGACAAGCGGGAGGTGTGAACCGCCCGCCGGGGAAAGCTCGGCTCGGCTCCCCTCGAGTTAGGAATATGGCTCCCACCCGCCCCCCGCTCTCTGCGCCCGTTTTCACCCATTGACCTTCTGCTCTCGCTTTGCACCAGGCTGCGGGCGCCGCTGTGCAGACGAAGGAAGGAGACCCCAGGCCAGGGGTGCGAGAGGAATGTGCGGACTCGCTCCTCTCCCGCAAACTAAACTCATCTCACTTCCCAGCTGGCTTCAAATCTCCAGCGGCTCCTAGCCGGGGCAGGCGGGATTTGTTGGGTATCGTTAAGCCCAGGCTTGTGTTAGGGACTCAGGAACAATTCGTTTCAGTTCTTCTCGTTTAAACAAATAGCTCGTTTCCATCTCGCTGGCTCCTAGGAAGGGCTCAGCGCTTTCCCCCACTAAGCCAAACCGAGCTGTTCATTCGGTGTGTAGCCGATTCCCTCCGGGCCTCTGTCTGCCGGAGAGCTGGGGTGGGGTGGGGGGTGGGGGGTGGGGACGCGGCCTCTGTCTTCTCCAAAAGAGAAAGTGCCTGAAACTGCTGGGAGCTGAGAGAGGATCCCCAGGCTCCTCGCCCGCAGCAGCTCCTTTCTAGGGCCACCAAAGGCACTTTGAGCCCAGACCCAGAGGGAGGGGGCAGAGCCCGGGTGCGAAGGAACAGCGAGCAGAGGAGACATGGAGCCTGCAGTGTAAAAGAGGAGCTAGGACGGGGTATGAAGGACGTTCCTGTTCACAAGAACTCACTAGTGACATTACAAAGGCAGGGGAGTTTTGAGGGACCCAGAGGATGCTTTGAAAAGGGTAAAGGGTAACAGTGGGTAACTGTTTGCAGTGTTGTAACCGTGTAATTAACTCCCGCTGGAGCACAAGCAACTCCCCCCTTTCCTTGCACGCTAGGGGCTTGGCTCCCCTGAATGCTGCTGCGGCACCCAGGGTGCAGCTGTGCCGTGGGTGGACCCTCCCTACACCGCCAGGAGGCGTCTCCCGTCAGATGAGCCGCCTCTCCGCAGGCGCTGGTGAGGCGGACTGAAGAATTCTTCCTTCGATCTAGCGCTGTCTATACCACGGTTAGGCCGGCATAGCCACATCTCTCGGCGCGTGGCTTTACACAGCCACGCCGATGTACATTCCCAGTGGAGACCAGCCGTAGGATGCTGGGGCCGAAGCACAAAACCCAGCCTGTGCCAGAGGCGAGAGGCAAAGGGACCGGGTCAGGCGCTTTCTGAACCAGAACAAAGTCCCCAGCGAGGCCGAGGCACGGGAGCTTTTCGCTCCCCTGCTTCAGGGGCTGATCTGGGCACCAGCTACATTTTGTGTCCGTCAGCCCGTCCGCCCTAAGATTTCTTCGGGGCCCGCGGTGAGTGCAGCTGAAAGGGGAGATTTGGCATTTGAGCTCAGCCAGGCACGTATGACAAGGGGCAGGTCTGGTGGGGTCTCTGCTCCTGGCTGTGCCATAGGCTCCGTGTGTGACCTTGAGCAAGCCCCATGGGTCCAGGTGCTCAAAGGTGTTTAGGCACCTAACTCCCACCGTGGGTCTTTGGGGATCTGGGCCTCAGTTTCCCATCTGTACCCTGGGGATAACCGCCCTGCCCTGCCCCCAGGGGTGTTGTGAGAACAAACCCATTAATAGAGGGGCGGTGCCGGGACACTGCGGAGATGGGGGCAATACAGGCACATGTCACTCTGCCCCCCTCCCCCCATTCCCTACGCCGCCGGGGGACCCGCCCCCTCGGCTTCCTTCAGCCGCTTCAGGGTCAGGCTCCCTAAACCTGGGTCCCCCCGGGGACGACAANAACAAAGTCCCCAGCGAGGCCGAGGCACGGGAGCTTTTCGCTCCCCTGCTTCAGGGGCTGATCTGGGCACCAGCTACATTTTGTGTCCGTCAGTCCGTCCGCCCCAAGATTTCTTCGGGGCCCGAGGTGAGTGCAGCTGAAAGGGGAGATTTGGCATTTGAGCTCAGCCAGGCACGTATGACAAGGGGCAGGTCTGGTGGGGTCTCTGCTCCTGGCTGTGCCATAGGCTCCGTGTGTGACCTTGAGCGAGCCCCATGGGTCCAGGTGCTCAAAGGTGTTTAGGCACCTAACTCCCACCGTGGGTTTTTGGGGATCTGGGCCTCAGTTTCCCATCTGTACCCTGGGGATAACCGCCCTGCCCTGCCCCCAGGGGTGTTGTGAGAACAAACCCATTAATAGAGGGGCGGTGCCGGGACACTGCGGAGATGGGGGCAATACAGGCACATGTCACTCTGCCCCCCTCCCCCCATTCCCTACGCCGCCGGGGGACCCGCCCCCTCGGCTTCCTTCAGCCGCTTCAGGGTCAGGCTCCCTAAACCTGGGTCCCCCCGGGGACGACAACCCCTTGCTCGGGGGCTGCTCTCCATGGCAGGGAGCGCACCGCAGGGACCTGGCACCCAGGGGCCTGCCGCAGCCACGGGCCAAGCAAACAAGCTCCCGCCGCCCCAGCCTGGCAGGTCCATAAAGGGCCCCCCGCGCCCCCACCTGCCCCGCGGGCTCTGAGCGGCGCCGCCCCGCTCCCCGCCGGCAGGGCTGTAGAGCGCGCCCGGTCCCGTTCGCCCCGGGGCTCCCGCCGGACCCCTGCCCGCTCCAGCGCGCTGCCCCCGGTGGCCGGAACACGATGTCGGGCGGGAGCGGCCGGACACGGAGCCCGGGCTGCACCTGCACGGAGCGCCCCTGCCCGGCCCTTGTCCCGCTCCCCCCGGCTCCCGCCCGGCCCTTGTCCCGCTCCGCCCGGCTCCCGCCCCGCGCCCCTTGCCCGGCTCCCGCCCCGCGCCCCGTGCCCGGCTCCCGCCCGGCTCCCGCCCCGCGCCCCTTGCCCGGCCCTTGTCCCGCGCCCCCCCCGGCTCCCGCCCCGCGCCCGGCTCCCGCCCCGCGCCCCGTGCCCGGCTCCCGCCCCGCTCCCCCCGGCTCCCGCCCCGCGCCCCGTGCCCGGCCCGGCGGGGACGCACCGTCCAGCGAGAGCAGCGAGTCGTGCAGCTTGCACTGGACCTGGCCCGTGCTCTGCGAGGCGCAGCTCATCCACAGCCCCTCGTACAGCCCCACGGCCGTGATGATCGCGTCCCCCGCGTACGAGCTCTGCTTCCACTGGGGCAGCGCCGCGCTGCAGATGGTGCCGACCCAGCCGCCCAGCGCCAGGAAATAGCCCAGCAGCTGCAAGCCCGCGTTGGCCATGGCGGCTCCCTCGGGCACTGGGCGCTGGAGCCCAGGGGCAGGCGGCTCCGTGCTCCCTGCCCAGCCCGGCGCTGCGCGGAGCCCCCGACCGCCCCGATGGGGGCGGGCAGCAGCGCGGCGGTGCCAGGGGGCCGCCCCCGCAGGGCAGGAGCCGGCCGGCGCTGCCCGCCCCGCCCCGAACCGGCCGCGGGGCGCAGAATGGCGGGGCCCGGCCCTGGGGGCGGGCAGCGGCTCTGCAGCCGGGGTGGGACCTGCCCGGCCCCGCTCCCGGGCTGGGGCACAGGGGAGGGGGCGCTGGGTCCTTCCTGGCTTGTGAAAGGGGGAAACTAAACAGGAGCGTGGATGCCGGAGCCACCTGCCCCCCCCTGGGCCGGGGCTGCTGGGGGAACCCCGCGGGAATGGGCTGTGATCGGCCCCTGAGCAGCGCTTGCCCCTGGCTGGTGCTGCCGGAGCTCAGCGGTTCCCTTCCGCACCACAGCCAGGTGTGGGGAGGAAGAGGGAAGGAGCACTTCTCTCCCCCCCCCTTTCCTACACCTGCTCGCTGCCCTGAAAGATGTGAGCCCTCCTCTCTCGAACCCTTCCCTTGCTGCGCGGTCAGAGCCGCTTTGCGCGGACACGCCAGGGTTGGCCGGGACCCCCCCAAGGAAAAGCAGGAGCTGCTGCAGTGAGCGGTTAAGACATGGGGCTAGCTAGGCTACCAAGTTCTGGTGATGTGCGTCAGCTTACAGCCACTGGGGTTTGTACTTCACTTGGGTGCATGCCCACTTCTTGGGTGCTTCCCTTAGCACTGCCTGTACTCACTAGGAATATGTCACTAGACCCCCGCTGCTGGGCTGTTTCATTGCTGGGGAGCTTTCCAGGCTCCAACTGCATAGAATCATAGAATCTCAGGGTTGGAAGAGACCTCAGGAGGTATCTAGTCCAACCCCCTGCTCAAAACAGGACCAACACCAAGGAAATCAGCCCCAGCTCTGGGAACCTCCCACCCCACAAGGCCCTAGAGCCCAGCTGGAAGTCTACACAGCAATGAAACAGCCCCACACCCAAGCCCCACAGCCCAAGTCAGCTGGCAAGGGCTGGGTGTGGTGTCTAGTTGTTGTGCAGATATACCCCAAGAGTGCTTGCCTCAATGTAAAATATGGCGCACCATGGGTAGCTATCCCAGCATGCATTGCACCACTGGTTCAGTGCCTTGTAGGACATTTTTGCAGTGTTTTGTGGGATACCAGTGATTTGCCAAGGGATTTCTGGGAGCTAGGGGTCAAGTTTCCACCCTGCCACTTTCTCCAGCCCATAATTTTCATGCCATTTGTTAAACCTTCCACAGTTCCATGCAATGCTGTTCGATCTCAGCCATCTGTCTGACAGGAGCAGGGACCCTGCCAAGTTCAGCGCCATTCTTACTAGCTCAGGGAGTACTGCTCCACCTGGGATTGTGATGAGAAAGATGTGGAAATGTTTGAGCCCGATAACGGGATGCTAATGGCATTCCTGGAGCAGCTGTGGGCTGCTGCTTCTGGGCCCAAGAAATGAACGCTGAGTGGTGCAGATTTGGGACGATGAGCAGTGGCTGCAGAACCTTTGGATGTGAAAGGCCATGTTCCTGCAGCTGTGTGCCGAGCAGAGGCGGCTCCAGGCACCAGCGCACCCAGCGCCGGCTCCAGGCAGCCAAAAAAAAAAAAAGCCGCGATCGCGATCTGCGGTGGCAATTCGGCGGGAGGTCCTTCGCTCTGAGCGGGAGTGAGGGACCCTCCGCCGAATTGCCGCCGAATACCTGGACGTGCCGCCCCTCTCCCGAGTGGCCACCCCAAGCACCTGCTTGTTAAGCTGGTGCCTGGAGCCGGCCCTGAGCGCACCAAGCGTGTGCCTGGGGCGGCAAGCTGCGGGGGGCGGCCTGCCGGTCGCTGTGAGGGCGGCAGTCAGGCTGCCTTCGGCGGCATGCCTGTGGGAGGTCCGCCGGTCCCGCGGCTTCGGCGGCAATTCGGCAGCGGGTACGCCGAAGGCGTGGGACCGACAGACCTCCCGCAGGCATGCCGCTGAAGGCAGCCTGACTGCCGTGCTTGGGACGGCAAAATACATAGAGCCGCCCCTGGTGCCGAGTTCACCCCAGACCTCCGGTGCAGGGACAGTGGAAAGCTCTGGAAGCTATCGGTCAGTTTGGAGTTAGAAAATCCACCATGGGGGCTGTTGTCATTCAGCTGTGTAAAGCCATTAAGCAACTTCTGCTATGCAGGACTGTGACTCTCGGTAATGTGCAGGAAACAGTGGATGGATTTTCAGCAATGGGGTCCCCTAACTGCAGTGGGGTGACAGCACACATATCCCATTTCTGGCACCAGCCCACCTTGCCCCTGAGTATGTCAACAGAACGGGATACTTTTCTGTGGTTATGCAAGCACGGGTGATCACCAGGGATGCTTCACTGATATCAGTGCGGGCTGGTTTGCGAAGGTGTATGATGTTCGCATCTTTAAGAACACACGACTTTTCAAAAAGCTGCAAGCTGGGATATTCTTCCCTGACCAGTGAATTACCATTGGCGATGCTGAAATGCCAATAGTTATTCTGGAAGACCCAGCCTACCCCTTGCTTCCCTGACTCATGCTGTAAACAGATCACCTCGACAGCACCAGGGAAAGATTCAGCTACCGGCTCAGCAGGTACAGATGGACGATTGAATGTGCTTTTGGTACATGGAAGGTACGCTGGTGGCATTTACTCACTAGATTGGATCTTAGTGAGAAAAACATCCCCAGAGTTGTAGGTGCCTGTTGTGATATCTGTGTAAGGGGGAAAAGCTACCACCAGGGCTGAGTGGGACTGGCTGTCTGCTTAATTTGAACAGCCAGACAAAGGGGCTATTAGAAGAGCTAACCATGGAGCAATACAGCTGCAGCATTTTAACAGTCAGCCACAGGAGTGTTGTCTACTACGTAAGGGAGGGGCTTTGCCTCTGCTATGAATTCTGCAGTGTTTGATACTCCAGGTTTCCAAAAATAGAACTTTATTGTATGTAAAGATGCAGGTAACAAATTTAAACTGCAGACAAATGCATACAAGGTTAAAAAACTTTTTCCAAGGCTGTAACAGGGTGAACCATACATTAAAATCCCAAGTGAAAATAGAAATAAACAGTGAACATTTATGTCCATGTATCTAAAAGGTACTACAGTGTAGAAGGCTACTTATACACTGACCTGTGGTTTTTTACACAGCTATTGTTCTCCTTTTTGTTCTGCGTGGACTGGTAAGGGTAAGGAGGTATACTGCAGTGCCACATGGTATGTTGGGAGGTTGGGGTGTATGGAGCAGTGACCATGGAGTTCTCCAAGGACTGGAAAGGTAGCTGAGGCCAGGGTCTTTGGACATGTAGGTCAACAATGTTCTGCAACATTTGAGCCTGTTGCCTGAGTAAATCCAGCTGCTAGTGGTGTCCTGAAACTGAACAGGCCCATATGCCACTAGCCTGTTGACTGCAATGGTGCCAGCTGAATTCATCACAGAATGATGTGGGACAGGCCCAACAAGGAAAATAACAGAACACCTCTGGCCATCACATACAGCCCCCAGCTAAAACCTCTCCATCACATCATCAACAATCTACAACCTATCCTGGAAAATGATCCCTCACTCTCACAGACCTTGGGAGGCAGGCCAGTCCTCGCTTACAGACAGCCCCCCAACCTGAAGCAAATACTCACCAGCAACTACACACCACAGAAACACTAACCCAGGAACCAATCCCTGTAGCAAACCTTGTTGCCTACTCTGTCCCCATATCTACTCTAGCGACACCATCAGAGGACCCAACCACATCAGCCACACCATCAGGGGCTCATTCACCTGCACGTCTACTAATGTTATATATGCCATCATGTGCCAGCAATGCCCCTCTGCCATGTACATTGGCCAATCCGGACAGTCTCTATGTAAAAGAATAAATGGACACAAATCGGACATCAGGAATGGTACCATACAAAAGCCAGTAGGAGAACACTTCAATCTCCCTGGACATTCTATAACAGATTTAAAAGTAGCCATCCTTCAACAAAAAACATTTAGAAACAACTTCAAAGAGAAACTGCAGAACTAAAATTCATTTGCAAATTTAACACCATTAATTTGGGCTTGAATAGGGACTGGGAGTGGCTGGCTGACTACAAAAGCAGCTTTGCCTCTCCTGGAATTGACACCTACTCATCAATTATTGGGAGTGGACTACTTCCACCTTGATCGAATTGCCCCTGTCAACACTGGTTCTCCACTTGTGAGGTAACTCCCTTCTCTTCACATGTCAGTATATAATGCCTGCATTTGTAATTTTCACTCCATGCATTTGAAGAAGTGGGTTTTTTACCCAGGAAAGCTTATGCCCAAGTAAATCTGTTAGTCTTTAAGGTGCCACCGGACTCCTTGTTGTTTTTGTGGATACAGACTAACATGGCTACCCCTGATACTCTCCTATCATGGTGGAAGAAACCAGGCTGTCTTCCCTAGAAATCTTCGGGAGCAGATTGCAGAGTATCTCCATTCAACTTTCAAGAGGCTAAAAGGGACATCCCTCTTCAGATAAACACAGTGCTCTGCATGGTCCCCCTTGACTAGCCCCAAAAGCCAAAGAAATGACAAGTGGTTGACAACTCTACCTCTGTTTGGTCTCTCTCTGCTTGAGCACAGGACACTGCTCTGGTGTGGAATGTGTAAGGGGACGGCCATTCTACTCTTAGAATTTATTCCTAACATTTTATTGTGTGACATTATAGCAGTAAAGCAATCAAAACTCAATACCTTGTTCTCTAAACTAGCGGATGGGAGGGGCCCCATTTTTAAATGGGGAGGGAGAGCAGGAGAAGGGGAAGAGTGAGGGAGGAAGAGAAATGAGGTTTCAGGGAAATGAAAAGCAAAAACCTCACTATAAGGAATAATGAATGTGCACACTTACCTGAGCTCCCTTGCCTTTCATCAGTGGGCCCATCTGCACTCGCCCTCTGGGACTGACCTGACTCCGGCAGCTGTCCTCGTCATCCTCCTCACTGTTTGTGGCAGGGGGTCTCGGCCTTTGGTTCCTCCAAAGTGTTCACACTCGTCTGCTGGTTCACACTTGTTTGTAGCTCGTCGTAAAACCGGCAGGTCTATGCAGCAGCACCAGATTTCTTGTTGCCCTCCCTCACCTTCTGGTACACCAGGCACAGTTCCCTTCACTTTTGTGTGGTACTGCTGCTGAGCCCTGTCGCGACCCCGTTCCAGCATCCCCTGTGCAATTTGCACGTAGATGTTGATGTTTCTACAGCTGGTCCCTAGCTGGGCTTGCACAGTCTCTTCTCCTCACAGGCCAAGGAGATGCACAACTCTTGTCTGTTCCAGGCAGGAGCATGTCTAGTAGATCTGGGTGAGTGGAGCTGGCAGGGTGGGACGCCCGCAACAAAGGTGCGTTGCTAGGTGTGCTCACCAAGGTGGGGAATCAGGAAAAGGTATTTCAAAATGTGGGAAAGTTTAAAGGGGGGGGGCAGGCTTCCAATCTCTGTGACTGTGGCAGTTCTTGGGGTACCCAGAACCTGCCTCCAGTGAGTGGGGGCTGGGAGTCAGCTCCCTGACACCACCAGCCTTTCAGACACCCAAGCACTCTCCTCTAGTCTATGCCAGCCCTGTCTCCACCTTGCAGGTTAACAACAGGTGCACCCCTGTCCCCGAGCCCCTTTGAATCATTCCCCTGTGTATCCAGCCCCTGACATGGGCTACTCACAGAATTCCCAGATCCTTTGCCTCCCAGAAAGCAGTGTACCCCAGTTTACCAGTTTCGTATGAAATCACCACTCCTGTGAACTACACAGCACATGTGAGCACTTATAATAAAACAAAAGTAGGGTGTTACCTAGAAACAAGAGAGTGATGGAAGCAAACGGTTACAATACAAAACAATAAAACACAAACCTGAGTCTATACTTATTAATAGTTACCTTTCCTATCTAATAAAGTAGGTTTCCTGACCAAAGTTCACTCTGTTGCAGAGGTGGCTGGCTTCTCAAGAACCAGGATCCAGTTTTTCATGCAAACATCCCCGCTTCCCAAGGTGTCTCCCCAGTGAAAAGATATAGAGGGCCTTCCCCCAGCTGTATTACACTGAAACAGTCTTTGGTCTCTATTTATAGACAGGGTGATCCCCTGTATGTTGTAATGTTTCTTTTTTTAAAACCTCAATTCTTGCAATTGTTCAAGTTGTCTCTGATGGTTTTCCATTGACAGTCTTACGATGGCACAAGGTGAGCAATTGAACCTTGCATTACATCACTGGCTAACCAGGGTGGGCTTGACAATTCCCTCCTGCCTGAATGGGCTATCGCAGAAACATATTATCCTGGCAACTAACTTTTACTCTAAGTCCATAAAGCAGACTTTCAGTATATTTACATTATTTCTTAAATATTACCTGTACATGCATCTCACACTGATTATGAATCTTGACAAGTTACAAGCGTTCTGTAGCTACCTTACGTGTCACTTTATATGGATAAATATCCTTCAAAATGTGTTTGGTGTAGTGAGTTTGTCGGGTCTGAGGTGAGAGTTGTTTGCAAAGAAGAGGGGACCCTTTGCCAAGGAACCTCTGTGTCACAGTGACCGCGTGGGGCAGTGGAGTTCAAAACTGTGACCAGAGCGGTCACTGTTGAAGGAACCAGGGCATTGTGGGACAGCTGTTAGAAGACTGTTAGGGTTGACACAACTAATGCAGTGTCTACACTCATTGTCAACCAGGGCTCTGTGCTGCATGAGGAGGTAGTGTTATTGCATTGCTGTAATGGGGTGCTTATGTCAGTAGGAGACAAATTGTGGTGTAGACACATGCATAACTAGATCAATGCAAGTCGACTTATGTCAACTTAACTTTGTAGTGTAAACCAGGGTGGATTCTCTGTGGATCAGCCCAGAAGGGGACTTGTACTATACACTCTCCAGTGGGTAAAGCATCATTCACCAGAGAGCTGGTACATTTTATTTGCTTACAAAAATTTTTTCACCAACTATCTGAAGTTTCTGTCCATCCGAGTTTTGATTATTGTTAGAAAGCTAAGGCCTCGTCTACGCACAAACTTTCACCAGTTTAGTGAAATGGTGTGTATCAGTATTACTGTCAATTTGATATGTCAGGTTTAAACCGATTAAAGAGTATCCACACACAACGTTGCATCAGTTTAACTCTATTTTTTAAAGACACATTGTTAGTTGAGCTGGTGTAATTCTATATGTAGACAAGTCTGGATCGGCAGGAATTTTTGGATATTGTAAGGGAAAATCAAGAGGTCTCAAGGCATTCTCTGTGGGTATCCCACAGTGTTTGGGATACAGTTACTGAGGGCAACAAACACTATTTTTATTTATTTATTTATTTATTTTATTTTACAATTCAAGCTAGATTCTGGAGCACGTGTTGCAGTGAGGGTAGGATTCTAAAGCAAATTCTATACAATCATGGAACAGTCAGAACTCTGCTTATATTGAAGATTTGTAAGGTTCCTAGGGGAGTTTGGTTCATATTCAAATCCAGATCAAATATTCATTTCAGGAAAGCAAAAATTCTCTGCAACTACTGGGGCTCCTTATGCCTTGTCTACATGGGAGAGTTATACGAGTATAAGCTAAGGTGTGAATTTAAACCACTATAATTTTACCAGAATAACTCCCTGTGTGGACATGTATCAGAGGGGGAGCCGTGTTAGTCTGGATCTGTAAAAAGCAACAGAGAGTCCTGTGGCACCTTTAAGACTAACAGATGTATTGGAGCATAAGCGTTCGTGGGTCAATACCCCAATACGTCACATGCGTCTGACGAAGTGGGTATTCACCCACGAAAGCTTATGCTCCAATACTTCTGTTAGCCTTAAAGGTGCCACAGGACTCTCTGTTGCTTTTGTGTGCTTTTGTGTGGACATGCTTATTCTGGTATGGTGGCTTTTTTTCTGTTTAGCTTACGTTGCTTTGGAAGAGGTTTAAGTTAAATTGAAAAAAGCCACGCTTATACCAGAATAACAGTGTCCACCCAGGGAGGTATATTGATATAACTAAATTAGTTTAATTATACCAATATAATTAAACTGGTAAAACTTTCTGTGTAGATTAACCCTTAGCTTCCCTCTTCCCCCAGAGTTTTGGAGTTTAGGCACCTATAACTTCTGGAGAGGAGCGGAACTGAGGAGCAGGGTGTTAATGGAGTTTTCTAAGGGAGTTCTGGCATGCTGAGTGTGAGGCTATGCACGTGTCTCAATGGCAGTCCTGGTCAGAATGGGTCTGTGGCAAGGTACATGACTCCTAGAGGCTCCCTTCATGGAGGAAAGAAATCCCGAGAACAAGGGTTGCTGGGAAGATGCCTTCATTCGCTTCCTCACCTTGGCCAGCTTAAGTATTTGATTACTAGGCTAGTAAATGAATAACCATATCCTGTATGTGCAATGTGGGGAAATGAATGTCACTTTCGCTGTAACTGGGTAACCCTAATATTGAGTTAACAGTTTTGTTCTTGGGTTTGTATTTATTTGTGTCACATCAGTCATGTGTGATTCAGGGCTTCAAACAAAACCTCAGCCTCTTACTGGGAGCATGTCCCAAGACTGCAGACAAAACACCAGATAGAGATACCAGAATATCTCTGCACTTTCAGTGCAAGTGAAGCCTTAGTGTCCCAGTGAGGAAAGTACCAGTACCCAGCAGGCATAAGATACACCTTGCTATAGCGTGCCATATTGCGTCCTGTCTTTCCTATTACTTCTACCACAGTCTTCACTGGGGACATAGCAAGTGGCCCCTATTACAATGGTGTCAAAGGGGGGGGGGCGAGTCAAAGGCTGGCAGCACTGCCTAGTGGTGATACTCTGGACTGAGTCACCCAGTGGCGAGAGTCAGTGGCCGCCTCGCCTAGTGGCAGAATTCAGTGGCCATGTTGCCCCATGGCTGGAGTTGGTGGCCACGGGCAGGGGTCCCCGAACCTCCCTGCTCCACCAGGCTCCAACCCAGGGGCAAAGGAAACAATAATTCAAATTGCACGGCCTAGGAGACAGGCGCCCCTATGCGTCACATGCGGGGCACTTCCTACCCCGGCTTTGGATCGTCTGCTGGCCCCACCAGTCTGTCTTGGGTAGGGTGACCAGACAGCAAATGTGAAAAATCGGGACAGAGGGTGGGGGGTAATAGGAGCCTATATAAGAAAAAGACCCCAAACTCAGGACTGTCCCTATAAAATCGGGACATCTGGTCACCCTAGTCTTGGGGTCCCCCTTGGATCACTCTCAGGCCACTCCCCAGAGGGTCCCCCCTGCCTTGGCCCCCACGACTGAAGGGCTCATGGTGACTTGACCGTAGAGCCTGGTCCCAGCCTTTGGGAGCCTCGGCGGCTTCTCTGCAGGAGGCTGCAACCCCGTCCTGCTCTGCCTGCACAGACTGAGCTGAGCTGCTCCCTTCTGAGCTCTGCCTCCGCTGGGAGCAGGGGTGGCCGGGGTGGGGCTTCCTGTGTCCAGAGCAACTCCTTAACTCTCGCCTCACCAGTGTGGGGTTTGTACACACCCTCACAAATGGGCCTGGGGTGCAGGTTATCCTGTGAAAAAGCTGTCCAAGTCCCTGGTGTTCGTTTCAAAGAAGACACCAGAAGGGGGATAAGTGCAGGAGAGGCTGGGTCCTAATTCTGAGCTCACACTCATGTAAACCAGGAAGAACTCCACTGAAATCAAGGGAGTCACATCAGCGTAAGAGAATCACATTTCAGAAGCTCTGAGCACTCGCAGCTCCCATGGAAGCCCAAGGGAATTGGGGCAGCTCAAGTGACCTCTTTGAAAATCAGGCCCTTGGTGCTTCTGTTTCAGAACTGACCTGGTGTCATTGAGGCCTCACGGGAATTTGAAAGGGTTGAACCCTCATTGCTCCAGCTCCAGGAATTCATCTTTCATGGAAGTGCAGAAAGAGCCAATGGCAAAAGAGCCTGAGATGAATGTTAATGAGTGTAACCTTTGCCTCTCATTTGCTTGCGTCCAAGGACTGCTTTGTGCTGAGACTGGCTCTGTGGGCGAAGTGTGGCATTTGGGATGGAATCTGGGTGCACCACATTTGTAAACAAGACTTTCATTGACCCGAGATGTTTTTGATCATTTAGTTCTCTGGACAAATAAACTTCAACATAGCCCAAGGAAGTACACTGGAAAGTGAGAGCTCGCCTTCTCTTTAACGCTGACAGGTAACAGCATGGCTTCATTGGGGTAACCTGGCCCTCCCTCAAGCAGACATGCTGGAAAGGTGCCAGGACCACAGCAGAGAGGAATTAAAAAGGGGGTTGGTCTTAGAAGCTACCCATAAACTTGTAGGTGGAAGTAAATGTGAGTCAGGTCAGGCCTGTACTGTGGCTGATCACAACCAGTATGAGAAAGTCTCTTGCAGAGTTTCTTCCTTTTTAGTGGTTGCAGTTAAAATTCATCCCAGCACAGGGCAATGCTGGGACAAGCAGGTGGGGCATTTCCTCCCACGGTTCAATAACTACAACTCGTTGTGAAATTATTTTTTCTTCCTACAAAAATTTGTTTAAAAATGGAAAAGTTTTCATTTTCATCTGAATTAACATCTTTCTTCAATAGTTTTTGGGTTTGCATCAACACTTTTTGGTTGCTGAGAACTGAAGAGTATTCATTTTCTGGGGTTTGGACAAAAGCCTACAAAATTTAGTCTGAAACGGACATTTCCTGGGTTTATTTCCCTTTGACCAAAAAGCTATGTTAAAAAAAAGTTTAACCCCCCTCCCCCAAATGCTGACCAGGTCTGTTAATAACAGGAATAAAAAGAAACTACACAAAGTTCCAAATACATAACAAATACACTCTTTGGTGGGATTCAGCGTAATTCTTGGGGTTCAGGCTTATAGGGTTGTTTAGCTAATGGATTTTCTGCCCCTTTCTGTGCTGGCTGTGGTCTTTTCCAGCTGCTCCAGAATGCCCTGCTTTGGTGCAAGGATTATTGTAGAAAGCCAAAGACAGCAAGAAATCTCAGAGCCAGGGAGTTCTCCACACTCAGCCTAAACCCGTCCTTAATCCCATCCCCTTACTCCTAGTTATACCTTTGGGGGAGGGACTGTCATGTATTTGCATAGTGCACAATGGAGCCCTGACATAGTCATGGTGCTATAATAATGCAAATAATTAATGAATAGCCCCTCTCCATCTTTTGTGTTCAAACCCTTCAAATATCTGCAGACTGTCCTGACACCCCTTCGTCGTGGCTTAGGCAATTAATACTTCTTTAGGCCTTTCAATCTTCCTGCCAGGCCCCTGATCACTTTTGTCGGTACTTTCTGCATCTTTCTGGCACTGTGCTTTGCAGAGCTGAACATGGCATTCCAGGTGCAGTCATGCCAGGGAGAGAGGCTGCTACCTCCCTGTGTTGGATTTGAGGCCCAACATTGCATTGGCCTTATCATCTGCTGCATCTCACTGTAAACTCAGGTCGAAGTCGCTGTGCATTCTCCTTGTCAGTCTCCCAGGTCCATTCCTGCTTCCACGGGCTCTCCCTACCAGTGAGTAGTTGTGCTTCAGGTTATTTTGGAGAAGGTGGATTTCAAACAACTATGTGAAAGGGTCACGGGCTCCAAACCCAGAGATTGAGGCTAAGAAAGAGTGGAGCACTGAGCAAGCTCAGGGCAGAGAGAGAACCAGGGAAAGCAGAACACGGCCAGGCATTTGGAGGTTAATCACTATAGGGGCTGAATGCTGGGCAGAGGACAGCAGATCCAGCTGGCCAATGCACCCTCCTTTAGGACCAACATTTGACAGTTTACTCCACTCTGTGGACCTGCAAACGGTGCCAGGCACACACCCAAGGGAGCGCTATGATCTTACACCAACAACTGACATTTCCACAGTGCTTGAATTTTTTGGACCCTCCCCCACTGTGTTCCCCAGAAATGGTGATTTCTAGACACTCCCTAGCCTTGAGGGCTGGGGTAGTTGTGGTTTGGGGCAGACGGTTTCGGTTTAACCCTGTTTCATACAGGGTCTCTCTCCTCTCCGCATTACAGGTGTGTGCATTACCCGAAGTAACGACGAACCCTGTGCCGTCAGAGACCAGACCTGTGTCTGACGCGTTCCAGTGGCAATGCACCCGTTGCCTTTTCTAGGCCTCTGGCAGCAGTGTGGGAGCAGCAGCTCACAGGCCTGTCCCTGGCTTTTCCCTCCACCCAATCAAATCTAGGTTAATTCCACTCCAGAAAGCTGCGGCTAATCCCCACCTTGGTCTGTGCTCTCCCGCGCTGCCAGCAGGCCAGTGTGCTCTGCTGTCTGCCCCAGCTTACACGGCTCCTGCTGGGAGCTGGCAGAGCTGAATTCCAGGGGATTAGAGACTTGCGGTAATAGTGGGGCAGGAGGTGACTGGGCAGGTTACTGTCACTCTGTTTGCCAAGCAGAACAGGCTGCTCACTACAGATTTCCCACTGACTTCCTGCTTCTATACATCAGGGCTGCAGTGCTGGGAAAGGACTGGCCCCAGAGAGGGGTTGTGAGTACAAACCTGGCCCCAGTGGGAGACGGAGACTCCAGCCCCTGGACACAGCTTGAGGAAGTGGATATGGAAGGAGGGATGCACCGTTGTTGCTGGGGCCAATACCACTAATTCATGTAACAGCAAGGTGGGCTCTGGCTGGTGCCTGCGGTGTTGTGTCTCTCCCAAGCTCTGCGAGCATTGGCTCCTCGCTGGCTGTGAGTGGGTCCTGTTCAGGGGATGTCGCCTGGCCCCCCAGCCTGGCCACAGTCGTATCCCAGACTTGGACAAACCCCACGCAGCTCCCCTGGGGTTTTGCTGCATGGCTTTCCTTTGCCGGGGGGGCTGAGAGCCATTGAACCAAACTGTAAACCCTGGCTAGAATGGAAACCACTTCCAGCCAGGGGTGCGGCAGCGCCCCCAGCACCCCTCGTTCCAGCGCCTGTGCCAGCCGTTCCCAAGGGCGGGGAGTGAGCACAGCACCTCCAGCTGCTGGACTCCTCCAGGGAGCTCACTGGGTGCAGAGGATTTGAACCCAGGTGAGCTCAGTGGCTGTGGTTGCTTTGTGGGGCCGGGAGACTGACAGCTGGGAGTGGGAAGGGGGAGGGCCCTGAGCATGCTGGGCTTAGGGAAGGGTCAAGCCAGGGCTGCAACTTCCCACTGCTGGGAAACAGGGATGTCAGTGTCACATCTGCTACATCCCCTCCTGCCCCGTGGAGAGCGCCAGCCCTCTGCCCCACGGGAGGCAGACACCTGGGGGGGCATATGGAGAGGGCAGGCCCCACAGGCTGAGGGATCTGTGGAATAAAGACACACCAGACAGTGACCCTGAGCCACATTGATCACGGGAGGCAGCCGCTCGGGGGGGGTCACGCCCTGCAGAACCCAGCTCAGGTCCAAAGGAGAAGCCCGTGTCTGAGGGCCTGATTTGTCAGCCAGGCTGACAGAGGAGCCATCGGGCAGGAGTTCACATTCCTCCAGGCTCTGTATGGGCGTAGACAGCTGGGAGGTTGGGGGTGGGGGTTAGCCCCCCCAAAGTGTAGGAATTGCATTGATATATAAAGGAAACAGTGTTTGGAGCAGAAGCTCGTTTTTCTCATTTTAATAAAAATTGACACATTTAATCGCGGTGCAAAACTCCTGATTGAAGTGACACCACCAGCTGTTCTTTGATTCTTTAACTCTCGTCCCCCGAACACGCTGTCTACACCCCTGCTGTGGGGACTGCCCCGGTGCAGGGGGCCTCTGCACCGCCTCCACAACAGCACAGAGGACACCTCAGAACAAAGGTAGGGGTGTGTGTGTGGTGGTGGTCGGGGGGGGCATGGCCTGGGTCCTTCCCCAGTACTTTCACAACTGGGTTAAACTGGGGGGGAACCAGCATGGAGACCCTGGGGATTAGAAGGTTCCTGCCAAAACAGACGCCCCTCCATGGCCTTCCACACAAAAACACCTAGGCACTTGGGAGCCATCTCCGCTGGGTGCTTCCTCAGCAGCTGGAACAGGCGTCCTCCCAGCAGGCCACGCCGGGAAGGGGTCTTGTGCCAGGGCTGTATTTCAAGGCCATCTGGGAAACAGCCAGTGAAAGATCAACCATGTTCCCCGCGGCAGCGATTGCAGTGAGCTGGAGAAGTCATCGGGGTGACGGGTTCCGTCCAGCACCAGGCTCCTGTCGGCCTTTCAGCCAGACACAGGTCATTTGACTTGCAGTTCAGGCAACGTTTTCCCTGGGAATGGCTGTGCTGTGCCGCAGGGAAGGAGCGGAAGCAATTGTGCGCCGAGGGGCAGACACAGCAAAAGAGGCAGCAGGAAAAGAGGAGCTTCCAGAAGAAAACCAAATAGCCTGGTGGGCTTTGGGCCGACTTGATCCCTGAGCAAGGAGGGAAGAGCCCCAGGCAGTGCCTCCCCCGTGGCCTGCATGAGCCCCCGCTGCTCGTTGTGAGCTCTCCCTGCATGGCTCCTGGGGCTGGAAATGTTTAACTCTCCTGCGAACTCTCATTAGCAATCTGCTCACACCTGCATTCCTGAGCACACCAGAGGGCATTGCGCTCACCTGCACTTCTCCCAGGAGGCCACCACCCGAGGGGGTAAAACGTTCAATGGACTGAAAAGGGAATCGCGCCTCGGCTGAGCTCCAGCCCCTCACCTTGAGATCTCCCTGCCCCAAGAGCCCAACATCTCCCCACACAGCTCCCCAGCAGTGACCCTCAGCTCCCCTGGCTCATTGTCTCAGCTTCACACCATCCCGAATGGCCAGAGTCCTCTGCAGCTCTCTCTGCTCAGCTTTGAGGNTCCCCACACAGCTCCCCAGCAGTGACCCTCAGCTCCCCTGGCTCATTGTCTCAGCTTCACACCATCCCGAATGGCCAGGGTCCTCTGCAGCTCTCTCTGCTCAGCTTTGAGCAGGGGGTTGGACTAGATACCTCCTGAGGTCCCTTCCAACCCTGATATTCTAGGATTCATCTGTAATTCCCCAGCCCCATCTTGAGGTCTGCTGTCCCCCCTCCCCTTCCCCCAGCACCTCTGCAGGGATGGTTTTTGCTGTGGAAAGTGATTTGATTTTGTGCCCAGGAAGTGATCTCTGACCTGAGGCCTTTGCAACAGAAAAGTAAGAGCGTGAGGCTGCCCCAGGGCACCCGATAGCCCGGTGGCCAGGGCACCCGATAGCCCGGTGGCCAGGGCACTTGGCTGGGATGCAGGAGGCCTGTTGTCAGATCCCCACTGTCTGATCTGGAGCAGGGACTTGAAACGCCTGGCAAGTGCTCTAAACCCCAGGCAGGACTCTCTCCATCTCGCCCGCCGAAGCTGCTCCACTTTGTATAAAGAATTAAATATATTTGGGGAAAGGGAGGAATTGACTCTCTAGCAGGGGGGCTAGTGCACTCAGTGGAGGGGTCAGAGACTCCAGTTCCTGCTCCCATGACTATTTCTAGCAGGAGAGATTGAGACACCCCAGAATGCCTCAGCGCCTGGTGGCCAGGGTGTGCACCTGAGAGGGAGAGACCATGGTTCAAATCCCTTTACCTCAGGCGGGGGGGGGAATTGCATGTGGGTCTCCCACGTCCCAGGTGAGTGCCCTGAGCTAAGGGAGATCGGCTCCGCCTGCCCCCAGCTATTTTGTGTGGAGGGTTTTTTTGATGTAAAGTCACTTTTCCCTGACTGGGAATTGAACCCAGGCCATGGCAGTGAAAGTGCCAAATGCTAACCACTAGACCACCAGGTGTGGAGCTAGGCCTGTGCCGCTGCCCTGCAAGGAAGAGCTTAGCTGCCTGAGTCCAGGAGCGAATTCCCGGCTAGCTGTGAATCCCGAACCGAGGGGCAGGGCTTAGGACCCTCCCCTCTCCTCAGCAGCCCCTGCTGGCTGGCTTAGGCAGCTCCCTGCCCAGCATGCGGCTCCCATTCCCAGTGCCCACCTCTCCCCATGCATTGTACAGGGAGCCCAGGCTCCTGACTCAGGGGCTGTGAATTCCACCAGCTGGCCGCAGGACACCTAGAAGGTAGGCGCTGCAATGCTGAATCTAGCCCCCGGGGTCAGGAATCCTGCACCCTCTGGCACCAGGGCCGTTTGGCCCAGTCTTGTGACCAAAGGGTGTTTCTGTGACACTCCAGCTTCTCCCCTAACAGCCCAATCCTAAGGCCAGCACAGGAAGAGAAAACCTCAGAGCCCCACCCCTTCATCAACTCCTGACTATTGGCCTGAAGCCCCCAGCCGCTGGAGGCAGGGAAGGGTGAAGCTTTGCCCCTGGCCCTACTCTGCCTCCTGATCCACCTTGCCCAAACTCCCATCATCCCCTGCCCACCGTGGCCTTCTGCTCAAACCTGCCCTGGGCCTGGCATGGCTGTAACAACCTGGGAGCGCACCAGGGCTTTCAGCCCAAGCAAGGCATGACCGTTCTCAGTTCAATGAGGAACATACTGAATAGTCAGTAGGGGCCATTAGAACATCTAGTCCGACCTCCTGCATGACACAGGTCAGAGACCCTCCCCCGGTGACTCCCGCAGGGAGGGAATTAGTCCCTATTATGTGAGGCCATTGAGCCCAGGAACTTGTGGTTGCATGAGAGTGGCTCTCCCAGAGACAGCCAGTGTCAATGCAGAGATTGTGTGTGGCGAAGAATCCAGCACACCCCCTGCCCTGTCCCGTCGGCGCGCAGGAACACGCCTCAGCTGTCCCGTCGGAGCGCAGGAACACGCCTCAGGCGCAGGTGCTCGTGGACGGGAGACTGGAGGCTAAATCCTTCCCTTGTCTTTCTCCATCCAAGAGCTCTTGCTTTCATTTTATCCTCTGTTAAAGGGCTGGATCCAGCCCCCATCTCCCAGCAGCATCTCTGGCCCTGGGAGCCGGTCCAGTGCTCAGTGCCCCACCCAGAGGTGATCAGGCAGGCGGGTGGGTGTCAGAGAGACAGCACCAGCACTCAGCCACGGGCACGCTGGGGCTTGCCGTCAGGAAACGGTCATGAGAAGCTGAACTAATCACGACGTCCTACTCTCGGGCTCTGGGTTCAAGTTCTCTCCCAGATGGGGCTATTTGTGACAAGCAGGGTTTGTTTATTAAACTATTTCTTCCGTCTTTCTAAATATTATTTATCTGCCCAGTTGGGCATTTTTATGCAGATCTGTCTGTACTCACATTCTCCGGATGGTTATGCTAATGGCCGGAGCTGCTGGACTCCAGCAGGGAACAATCCTCGCCCCTGTTCAGGCGCATGGCTCAGAATGTTCCTCTTGTTCCTGCGGGGTGGCAGTGCCCGGCTCAGAGCTGTGGGCGCAGAGGTGGCAGAGCACAGGCCTGGGCTGCCCTCGCCCTGCTAACACACACACGCTGAGCACTGGGGCAGGCCTGCCGCCTCCACACAAGCATCTCCAGCGACTGTCCATCCCACTCAGACTGCTGCACCCAGGGCCAGCCTGAGGGATCTTTGGGTCCTGTTCAGCCTCCTGCTAGAGCAGTGGGGCCCGGCTATGGGGACTTTTCAGCAAAAGGGGTCCATTTGGACTGGTGACGTTTTCAAGGCTCTGAGCGTGGAAAAGGGCTGCCCATTGCCCCAGGCCCCCACTGCCTCCCTGGGCTCTTCCCCCAACCCCACATCCCCACTGCCTCCCCACCCATCCCCCTGTTGCCCCAGGCCCCCACTGCCTCCTTGGGCTCTTCCCCCAACCCCACATCCCCGCTGCCTCCCCACCCATCCCCCTATTGCCCCTGGCCCCCCGCTGCCTCCCCTACCCCACATTGTTGCGGAAGTTTGGGGCTGTGGAAGGAACCTCCTCATCCTACCTCAGCATCCAGCCTTCCTCAGCTCCCGTCCCCCTCAGCCAGTGTCCCTTGTTCTCCTGCCACAGCCCCGCACCCTCCCGCTTCAGGAACCGCAGGGAAGGTGCAGGGAGGAAGGGGCAGGAGTGGAGGGGGGAGGTGGTTGGATGATGGAAGGAGGCGGGAGAGACGAGGAAGAGCATGCTCTGCCAGCAGCACCTGGCCTTTTATGGCTCCCGTCATGGGAGCGGGACTCTGGCAAGAGCGTAAAGGCGTCATTCCCATGCACCGCCCATGCGTGCCGTGCTGTGGAGGGGCCGGGCCTGGGGAAAGTCGTGCTCCCCCCCATGGTGGTCCTGCTTGGCATCCCGGCCCGGCCTGTGTTGTGGGGCCTCTGGTGTCATCCAGCTGAAGCACAGTGAGGGGTAAGGCTGGGTCTGCATCCCGCTCCTTGCCCCCTGACCACGGCACCCTCCCCTAAGGCCAACCTCGATGAGAACAATTTGCCCAAACCTGTCTGTAGAGCTCATCCCTCTGGAAGTCAAAGAGGCCTAAGGTTTTCAGTGTGAGAAATACCTTGGCTTTGCTCACAGGGGGTGAGGACCCTTGGACACTCATGGCCATCTTGTGCAGGTGAGTGTCTCTTTCCCGAAGGTTATTTGCCAAGGACCCCCACTGGCTGGCAGAGGAGTGGAGTGCACAGGGATACAATAAGCAGCTCTCCACACCTATCTTTCAGGGTAGGGCTTGAGTGAAGTACCAAGATTTTTCAGGGGGAGGGAGATGCTTCCGAATGTCACAGCAGCCTCCTCCCACAGAGACGGACTGGATTCCCTGCCATTTTAGGGACGATTGTTATTTACACTGTGGTAGTACTTCGGGGCTCAGGGGGCTCTATACAAATACATCAGAAGCTGGGCTGCTCACAGCCTGGGGAGCAGGGAACAGCTGACTGCATCAAGGCCCCCTTCTCTTACCTCTACATGAAAGCAGCTCTCTGGGGTCCCCCGCTCCCCATCCCTGGACCGCGGCATGACCTTGGATTTCAGAGCATGCACAAATAGCCTCAGGCAGCTGGAGGCTTCACAGGGGCTGCCAGGTGTTCTCTAGGAACACCCCTGCTAGCTATCGGGGTAGTGCCAGCAGGCAGCTGGGTTCCCTTGCAGGGCTATGGAGCCAAGAGGAAGGGGACGCGGCTGGTGCTGCTGGAAGCTGACACCAACTTTTAGTTTCAGTTGGAATCTGGATCC
This sequence comes from Platysternon megacephalum, assembly GCA_003942145.1. Taxonomy (NCBI): domain Eukaryota; kingdom Metazoa; phylum Chordata; order Testudines; family Platysternidae; genus Platysternon; species Platysternon megacephalum. The sequence continues at coordinate 482,689 of QXTE01000291.1, read as the reverse complement.
AAACCTCCTTCAACAGCAGCAGATTGTCACTGCGAGGGTCCGGCCCGACATTTCAGCAGCTGCCCCCACAGCTCATCACGGGGGGCTGGGCCAGTCCCTCCAGCAGGTGAAACCAGAGGAACCCAGCCCTTCGCCCTGCCTGCAGAGACCTGGCTGACCGATGAACTGCCTGTAGAGACCCAATCACTGCCAGCTGCCAGTATTTTTGCATGCCCCCAGCTCCTACATACAAACATGCCCCTTCCAGAGCCCAGCCCTTGGCCTAGTAACAGAGCTCGGGTGCTAATTGCCAGCTGTGCATTTCATTCCCACCCAGGTCAGAGAGAGGTGAAGGCCCCTTTACCTTTGAGAACATAACATGAGAACAAAGGCTTGATGAGAGCAGGTCCAATAATGAACGAGGGGAATAAAATCAGCGATAACTCTACCCTGGCTGACCCGCTGGCTGGCTTTGGCAACAACAGCAGGTGACGCATGTCACCCATTGTGCTCTCTAGCCCAGGGGCAGTTTCTTTCCCTGCCCTCACCCTGCCCCTTAGTTCTTCTTTCACAGGCACCACAAGTCAATATCGCGACTGATGCAGCAGTTAGAGGCTGAACATCGAGGGCAAGGTTTTGCACTTCACCCTCCAACCACCTAAGCGCAGACGCCTCCCACCTGTCTGACCAGCTGCCCCCGCAGTCACACTGGGATGACTGGGGTTAAGCCAAATTTCTGCACTGTGGCAGCCACTCTCGCTGTTCCAGTCAGCAGCCTGTTCAGCCCAGTCCAGGATCCGTGTCCCAGGGTGCAAACAAGTGGATGTGGATTCTAAAATTCCTCAGCAGGTCTGTCTCTCTATCCCACAGGAGCTGCCACTCTGCGAGGACACAGCTGTCGGCCCGGATAGCATTGTTCATCTGAGATCAGCACTAGACCGGCAGCACTGGACATGAACGCACAAATGGCCGCTGCAAAAGGATGTCACCGCGTCAATCATCGCAAGTCAGCAGGAACTGCAGGTGGAGGGGTTTTCTTCTGGAGGTGGGCTGGTCTTCTGACAGGAAGCATGTTGCTTATTTGCATCTATTAGAACCATTGTTAGCCTTAAAGAATCCTGTGGCACCTTATAGACTAACAGACGTTTTGCAGCATGAGCTTTCGTGGGATGTATCCGAGGAAGTGGGTATTCACCCACAAAAGCTCATGCTGCAACACGTCTGTTAGTCTATAAGGTGCCACAGGATTCTTTGCTGCTTTTACAGATCCAGACTAACACGGCTACCCCTCTGATAATTGTTAGCCTTGCATGCAGCAGGTTGTTTTCATCCGTCATAGCCCTCCAGGGAGTTTTAAGGGTAATGGCACTGGGTCGAAGTTTAGAGGGAGCTGTTTGAGCCAACACACAGATGTTAACCTGTGGCTAAGGCAACCACTAAGGATACGGGTGGCTGTATTCAGCTCTGCATCAACGAGATGCGTACGCTGACTTCTGCCCCAAACCGCAGCACAGTGTTCTACTGAAGCAAATACCAGCACCAGGACTGAGGTTCATAAAACATCTGCCTCTGCTCCCCAGGAGGCTCCTGCTAGCTTCTAGATCAAGGTAGTGGGAGAGGTGAACTTTTTCCTTAAGTGTTCTAGATGGGACCCGTATGGTAGACTATGATCCAGTCTGACTCCTAAATAAGTGACAACTGGCTGTAAAGGGAGTGGAAATTCTCAACACCGACTGTAACGGGCTGATTGGCCAGGTGATTGTTCAGAAGGAAGGTTGCAGCCACCGTCTTAGACTCACTTAATGTACGACTCCACTGATGAAGGTAACTGGCCAGAGCATTCATGCCCTGGCCAAGTGACCCTTCAATATTGCTTAGAGTGTTACCCACATCAGTGCATCAGATGTGTCCCCGGCCCTCTCATGGCGTGAGTCGCATAAAGCAAAATGTAAGTCGACAAAATGCAGGCTGCACCCAGGCGTTCTAAGCAAATCCTAAGTTCAGTCCCTTTCACAGAGGGAAACAGTCCCTGTGCCATGAGCCGCTCAGCTCGCTCTTCGTTGGCCTGGTTAGGAACTGCTGCCCTCAAGTGGGCAAACTACAGCCAGAAGGCTCTTCAGCCAACCAAACTGGAAGGGACCATCTATCCCAGTGCAGTTTCTATCCTACTTGCTGGATGCAGAAGCATCAGTGCTTGCGGAGAGGCCTTTAGCGTGGAAGGGCTTTGATGCCCAAAGGATGCTCCAGCTGGTCCAGTAATCCCCACTAGCTCTGAGCATGGAAGAATGTGGCAGGGAAAAGCAGGGAGCCGGCCAGAACGGCAGCTTTTGGGCACACACAGGCAGGTCACACGACACTGGGATTCTGAACCCGTCTACATGTGCCATCTATCAGCTTCAAGAATTGCAGAGACAACAGCACATGCTGAGAGCACAGGAGATNACCAGGACTGAGGTTCATAAAACATCTGCCTCTGCTCCCCAGGAGGCTCCTGCTAGCTTCTAGATCAAGGTAGTGGGAGAGGTGAACTTTTTCCTTAAGTGTTCTAGATGGGACCCGTATGGTAGACTATGATCCAGTCTGACTCCTAAATAAGTGACAACTGGCTGTAAAGGGAGTGGAAATTCTCAACACCGACTGTAACGGGCTGATTGGCCAGGTGATTGTTCAGAAGGAAGGTTGCAGCCACCGTCTTAGACTCACTTAATGTACGACTCCACTGATGAAGGTAACTGGCCAGAGCATTCATGCCCTGGCCAAGTGACCCTTCAATATTGCTTAGAGTGTTACCCACATCAGTGCATCAGATGTGTCCCCGGCCCTCTCATGGCGTGAGTCGCATAAAGCAAAATGTAAGTCGACAAAATGCAGGCTGCACCCAGGCGTTCTAAGCAAATCCTAAGTTCAGTCCCTTTCACAGAGGGAAACAGTCCCTGTGCCATGAGCCGCTCAGCTCGCTCTTCGTTGGCCTGGTTAGGAACTGCTGCCCTCAAGTGGGCAAACTACAGCCAGAAGGCTCTTCAGCCAACCAAACTGGAAGGGACCATCTATCCCAGTGCAGTTTCTATCCTACTTGCTGGATGCAGAAGCATCAGTGCTTGCGGAGAGGCCTTTAGCGTGGAAGGGCTTTGATGCCCAAAGGATGCTCCAGCTGGTCCAGTAATCCCCACTAGCTCTGAGCATGGAAGAATGTGGCAGGGAAAAGCAGGGAGCCGGCCAGAACGGCAGCTTTTGGGCACACACAGGCAGGTCACACGACACTGGGATTCTGAACCCGTCTACATGTGCCATCTATCAGCTTCAAGAATTGCAGAGACAACAGCACATGCTGAGAGCACAGGAGATCCCAAGGGAATGGATATGGAGTATGGCAGGACAGCACAGCCCAGGCAAACTACATGGGGAGCGAATATTTAATAACGGGCTCTTCAGACTAGCAGACAAAGGTCTGACATGATCCAATGGCTGGATGCTGAAGCTGGACAATCAGGTGTACATTTTTAGCAGTGAGAGTAATTAACCACTGGAAGAAGTTGCCATGGGTCGTGGTGGATTCTCCATCACTGGCCATTTTCAAATCAAGATGGGAGGTTTTTCTCCCAGATCTGCTGTAGGAATGATTGTGGAGCAGGTCTCTGGCCTGTGCTACAAAGGGGGTCAGGCTAGGTGACCCCAGGAATCCAGGACTTGACTTGCAGCACTCACAGCAAGCGCTTCGGAGAATAAGCAGAGGAGCACGGATGAGGGTTACAGGCATGAAACCTGGAAGGTGCAGAGATGAGAGAAGGGCCAGAAAGAACGCAGCAAGACAAGTGGGAGAGTGGAGACAAGCAAGGGAAAGACAAAGCGAGGGACAGAGCAGGGGACAAGGGCATCGCCGCCATAAGATGATACCACAAGCATGGAAAATACACAAGGCAGCTAACAGAGTGGGATCCAGATGGTCTGTTGCCAGAGGGAGACATTCATTAAAGGGCCGTTGCGGGGCAAAGGAGGACAAGGACTGCAGTGGATACCAGTCACCTCCCAAACGAGGTCCTCAGTGGGGAGTACGGAGCAGAATCCACAGCTCTGTAGCAAACAGACTTGCAGCATGAACCCCGGGCATCGAGTCAACAGACCCCCCTCCCCATCTTCGCAGCATCCCATGGCGCAGGGAGCCAACGGGTGTCTGGACTGCTGCCTATCTATCCACTGAGTGGATCGACTCTCTACTTATCCACACAGACACCAGGCTGTGACCCAGAGAGGGGCTGATCAAAGGAGACACCAACAGATTAGAAAAGAAACCTTTATTCCCTGGTTGTCATTGGAAGGCACTTAAACAGCCGTGATGCATAGTGTGTTCGAACCGATGGGCCCATGGGAGGTTCACTGGCTGCAGCTCCAACCCTGACCAGCATCCCCTTAACTCCAGGCCCCGGAAGTCCTCCCAGCAGCCCAGAACTTTGACCCCCTCCCCCCCCCCCGAACGTGTATGTCTCACACAGTCTCACCCTGGGTTAGCCACGTCCTCGCTGCGGGAGATGATGGGGAGGCAGGATGTGACTAGCGACACCAGGCACTTCTCAGGCACGTGGCCAGAGCAAATCCAGCAAAGCTTCCTCTCTAGCCCCAGCGACGCCGTGGCCTCTGGGCAGGCCAAGGAAATCTCTGCTCCTGCCAAGGGCTTTAAGGGAATTAGTCGCCTTCAGTCCCAGGTCCAGTGTCCTGAATCCACGAGCTGCAGTCAAGGGGGTTTGAGTCCTGAAACGCAATAACTAGTCCCGCTTCCCCCCGTGGGGCCGAGCCGGCGCCTACTGGGGTCCTGCCTGGAGGGCCATCACAACTCGTCCTTTCCCTCTACACTCTGCCCGGGAGCGTCCGTCGTGGCTGGCAGCTCTGCTTCCGGCCCCTTCACCTGAGACAAATCCACCTCCTCTGTGTTGAAGAGCATCTTCACCAGGTCGTCGGCCTGCACACGCTCCTGGGGGGGGAAGGGCAGGTTAGAGCACGCTGCAAGAGCCAGCCCCCTGCTTTGCCCTTGTGGCACTGGGGAGGGATCCCTGGGGCATAATGGGATCACACCCCAAATGCAAGGGCATAGGACTCAGAGGGAGCTCCTGGGTCAATGAGTCCAGTCCCTGTTGTCGTAGCCACCCCTTCAGATAACCCCGTTCAGAAGCTTGGGGGCCTGCTCCAGAATCTCATTGCTCGGATGGCTAGAAACCTCCTAATGTCCAGCCCAAGTTTACTCCTGGCCAGCCCATTTATTCTCATGCTGATGTTGTTCTTTAGCCTAAATGGCTCTTCACCCCACCTGGTGTAGTTATAGACACCAATCAGCTCCCTCTCAGCCTGCGTTTCAGGCTACCCAAGCCCTGCTCTTTCACTCTGCTCCGTAAGATCGGCTCTCCATCCCCCTGAGCATCCCAGCAGCCCTTCTCTGCCTCACTCCAGCATGGATTCATCTTTCTAGCACACGGGTGACCAGAGCGCACACTGCTCCAGATGGGGTCTCACCAGTGCTTGGTGTAATGACTTTAGAACTTCTCAACCTCTACTTAAAATACACCCCCCAACACAGCCCAGGCTTACCTCTGCTATGTTCACAGCCTGACACTTGCACAGCAGCTGCAGGGGGAAAGCACGTCCCCGGGGATCTCACCCAGCTGTTTCCCCAGAGCCCATTGCAGTGCTATGGAAGCCTCCTTGAGGAAGGCAGGGGAGAGGAGGAGGAGTGGGCAGACTGAGCATGTGCACAGCTGGGGGACAGGTGTGCGTGTGAGTGGAGAGGTGCCGAGGCAGGATGCCAGTGCGGGGCAGAACTTACTCGTTCGCTGTGTCGCGGGTCCAGAGTGAACCACAGGGCGATGGCGCACCGCTGGCCCTTGGTCACGGCCTTCACCCCGTGAGGGTTCTCCGAGCCAGAGGAGAAGCCGACTGCACGCCCGCACTGCGGCTGCACCTCTGCCTGCAGGGGGCAGACGCACGGATTAGGAGCCCCTAACCATCCAGGCAGCCGTGAGTAATGAGGGACGGGTGAGGTAAGAGCCAGCAGACAGGCCAGGCAATGGGGGAGCATGCTGTTCACTGGGATGGGTGTGCAACAGGGGAGACAGGGCCCTGGGGGCCAGCTGGAGAGGGGATATTGGGGGGATTAGCGTCCCCAGTGCAGGGCAGAAGCAGGGGCAGAGGGGTGGCGGCAGGGGACTCTGCTCTTAGACCCTGCTGTGCAGAGGGAACTCCAGGCCATGCCGGCGAGTGGGCGTCTGCCCAGGAAGTGGCTGGGACAGCCCAGGCCATATGCACTCGGCTCCCCAGCTCTCCTGGAGGTTCCATCTGCACCCAGCCTGAGCGATGCAGCACATGCTCTGCCACTGGTGGCTTCCCCAGGCTCCTGGAGGCCATGGAGGCTAGCCAGGCAGTCAGATGCCAGGGGTTTAACCTCGGGCATCGTGACCAGACGCAGCTCCCCCTCCTCCACAGGGATCACTCCTGCCTTGTACTGCAGCACAGCCCCCATTCTGCCCCTTGTGACGTTGTCTAATTAAAATATAACCATGCAAATCATTATTGCTACCACCGTTATATAATTGCAACGAATCGTATACAAAATATAACTCATGGCCAGAAAGGGTTAAACAGCTTGCAGGCTAATTAGTCCAAAGCTGACCTTTAAAGACATATTAGAAATGGTAAGTAGGGCCATTCTATGGCTAGATAGGCTAGAACTTTTCAATGCAAATGTATACTGTTAGAAGTGATACTAATTGTGTGTATCTTAGATGCTACCCATGTAAACAGACAGTTCCTGTTTGTCACTATAGCTACTAATTCAGAGATCAAAACAGAATATTAACATTTAGATTAATCTTGGGCGAAATAATGTCATTGTCTATAGGTCTCTGAAGTTTGTGATAGACCACCTAATGGATAAATTGCCCTATGTTAATTTGTGTAACTAATTACTGGTGGTGTTTAGAAAACAGAAGGTTACATCCAAAGCCTATTGTTTACCCAGGACCGTACGGTCAAGTGGATGCTAGAACATTGTATATAAAGACCCTTGGGTTCTGATCCTGTTTGATCTGCTTAAGATTTCATGTAGGGAAAGCCTAAGCCACAAGGACTGAGATCCCACTTCTAACTGGACCGCCCTGAAATATAAACATTGGACTATAACCTATGGACCATTTCTGAAAGAATTCCTTGCAACTACAAAGCTTACCATCTCTGCTATGAATCCCAACCTCAAGAAGTGAACTCATGTCTGTCTGTATATTGATCTTTTAACCATACTCTCTCTTTTGTTTTTTAATAAATTTTAGTTTAGTTAATAAGAATTGGCTGTAGCGTGTATTTGGGTAAGATCTGGAATATTCAGTAACCTGGGAGGTAATGTGTCCAATCCTTTGGGATTGGTAGAACCTTTTTTTTTATATGATGAAATACGATTTTCAGAAATCTTCATCCTATTTGGCTTGGGTACTTAGATGGAGGCCTGAGGCTGGGTTACTTCAAGAGAACTGTGTTGTTTGGATTTCTGATTAACCAGTGAGGTACAACAGAAGCTGTTTAGTGCTGGCTGGGTAAATCTAAGTGTTGAATTATCCACCAGCTTTGGGGTTTGTCTGCCCCATTCTTTGCAGTACACCCTGAGTGACCTCGGCTGGCTCCCCACTGGGACCCCGGTCACACCCCCCATCCCACATCAGAGCACAGCCATCTCCATTTCCCAGCCAGGGTAACAGCCCAGCCGGCTCCACATGCTGTGTGCGGCTCAGCAGGCCGATCCCTGAGCTCAGCCCTGGGAGCCAGGACGCCCTCTCAGCTCTGTAACAGTGGGGAGTTATTCCTGACCAGCTCCATGCACAGATGCTCATAGTCCAGCTAATTCGGAATAAAGCATTCTGGAATCAAAGCATCCACACAGGGAGTTAATTAGGAGTAGTTAATCCACTTTAAAGTCACACCCTACCTCATTCTGGATTAATTTTCACAGGTAGACAAGCTCTCAGGGTGAACCCCGAGTGTTAGCCACAGGCAGAGTGAGGCAGGAACTGGGGAGAGCAGAAACGAGTCGCCAACCTCTCCAGAGCTGCCCAAACTGTGCTCTTGGGGCAGACAAGCTACTTACAGTCACAGTGGTGGCGTCCAGTTCGGTGAAGTAGAAGGCTCCTCCTTCGAAGTCCCCATTGAGATACAGGATGGCACTAGAGCCAGACACAGAGCAGAGAAGGCATTCACTACCCAACAGCCTAGGGCCTCAGCACGCCTCGCTCCGCCCCCAGGCTCCCAGCCTTGCGCCGACTAGCCAGAGAAGGGACACTTACCGATCCCTCTCCCCCTTTCCCAAGCAGGCAGCGAGCACAGCAGGGCGCCTTTCTGCAGCCCTGCTGCTAGGGACTCTGAACGCCTGAGATCTTCCTTTGCACACAACAATTTCGGGAGCAGTTGTGGCCACACTTCTGAGACTCCCTATTCAGCAAGGTCCCTGTAACTAAGTGTGTTAGCCCCTTTAACTGTAGGTGTTCGCAGCCTGTCTGTCACTGGGGCTCGGTGTGGAATTCTGGGAAATGTAGTTCCCCAGTAGGGACTGAAAGGCCAGAGATCAGGTGACCAAGTAGAACCAGGCAGTTGCAGGATGAGGATGGGGACTCAGCCTCGCTCCTGTGAGCCTAGGCAGGCTGTGCCTTGAGCCAAGCACTGCTCGCATGGCTGTTACCTGTAGTCCCGGAACGTGTACGCCGGCGGCTCCTTGACGCACACCATGGCCTCTGCGTTGAGGATGCAGTTATCCACGTGCACGGCGTGGCTGGAGTCCGTCCGGTCCCCTTGCTTATCTGAGATGGAACGAAGCATGGTTGGTTACAGAGCCTGTCCTGAGACGGCAGGACATCCGTCTATGGTCACCAACCCCTGCACCCCAGGGCGCTCACAGCAAGGATGCCCTCACCCCATGAGCCTCTCCCCTCACAATGCTCTGACCTGCGATTTCGGGGAGGACAGAATTCAGTGGCAGCTGGCAAAGCTCTGGTCCCTTGTTCCCTAGGCCTATAGGGAGTGGCACTGCTCCGTGGTTTAGGGCTGCAACACCCCCAAACCTACCCCATCATCTCAATGGGAGCTCATGATGCCAGTTCAAACAATGACATGTTATAACTATCCCACTGCTCACCCTAGCGGACGCATCCAGCCAATGCGCTTTCCAGCGAGGTAGGATGCACTGGGGGATACTGGGCATGGCTGGGCAAGTTCCTGGAGTGGGGAACTAGGAGTTCAAGCAACCCCCAGAATTCCCAGTCACATCTGCCCCTGCGACTCAGCGCCTCCCTCCCAGATTTGTAAAGGTACGTACATGTCGTTGGGCTCAGCACTGCAACAGCAAACTGATTTTGGAGCCTAAGTCTCATGTTCCTTAGGAGCCTAAACCCACTGACAGGATTTGGGCTCAGTTCCTAAATCACTTTGGAAAATGAGAGTCTCCGAAGTCAGCGAGGCTCTGCAACACTGCGTGCAGCAACACCGTACTACATTTCACAATCTGGGCCAAGAGCTTTAAGTGCCTCTGAATGCTGGAAACCTGAATCACTTCCCTTGCCTCCTCTGGTGTCAAGAGCTCCAGCGCCCCCCTATCCAGCTGCCAACCCCCCGGCTGCTGCTTTATGTGATGCCGTTATTTGCTGCCAGCAAAACACGGAGGCATTTTTGAATCGAAGCCGCTGTAAAATCAAGGGCTGAGTTCTGCAGAAGTGACGGGGTTCAGCTTGCCACAGAACAGGCAGAGCCTTGGTGCCTGTCTAGGACACACGGCTGACGCTCTGGGCAGTGATTACAACACGTCATCTCCCTCTCCCACTGCACAGTTCACTCCCCACGTCCTCTGGATTTAGCAACCAAGTCGGCACAGCTTCTTCCTCCTGTTAGCCCTGCAAAGCCAGCCCAGCCAATAGGGAGGGAGCTGGGTTCTGTCCCCTCCTGCACATCAACAGAATGGTTCCCTAAGTGCCAGTCACTTACACCTGGGCCAACCCACCGACACTACCTGGGCTGCACAGGTGGCACCAAGGGCAGAATCCTTATTACGAGGCAGGTGTGAGACAGAGAGCCCACTGGAGAAGTGGTTTGATGGTGAAGGGAGTCCCCCCGGCAGCAGCTGCCCATAGGGCTGTGGGAGAAGGAGGGGTCCTGCCACCAGCAGCAGCCTGAAACACGACCACCGAGAAGGGGGAAGCGCAAGGCCAGCAGCCCACTGAACAGGGGCAGGGAGAGCACGCCAGCTACTCACCTTCGATGGCCGTGCGGCACACCAGGTGAGAGTAGGAAAAATAGAGCGGGGTGTCCAGGCGGAAGTAGGACTCTATCACGCCTCGCACCTTCTCTGTCACATTGTAGTAGAGCCGGGCGCTGTGCATGGACACCTTGCCCTCCTGCCCCAGCTGCAGGGGGAGACAGAGAGCGGGGGCAGCGGTCAGGCGGCCTGGTTTCTTCCCCAGTGATCTCACCAGGCTTTGTCCCCAGAGCCAGCAGTTTGGGCTGGAGGGAAGGGCAGCACTGATAGAGACATCTCCTCCTCTCTGCAAGCTGTGAGGGCCCGAAGGCCCCCCACCCCCACCCTCTCCGGCTGATATGGGGGCAGATCTGTAAACTCACCAATCGTTACTCTGGGGGCCTGAATGGGCTGGACACACCCTGGCGAATCCGCCATTCTCCGAACTGGGCTTCCTCGGGGGGCTCCCCAAATTTGTTTATGCCTCCAGGTGAGAGAACAGGTTGGGCGCAAAGCATCCTGCTAACGCCTCCTTCCCCCGACCTGCCCCATCCCTTCCAGCCCATCTCCCCCACGCTCCTCCCAGCCTTTCCCCAGTGCTAGCTGCACTCTTCTCCCAACCCACGTCCAGAGCCTCCCCCCTCAGTCAAACGAGCAATCCTACCTTGAGGGCCTTATAGACCGTCACGCCATAGAAGGTCTCGCTGGGAGTGTGAGGGGAGGTTTTCCCGCGATAGCCATCCCCAGCAGACGCAGCTGCCTGCAAAACCCAGGGTCAGACGTGAGACCCCCACGCTGCCGCCTGCTCCTGAGAGAAGGGCAGGGAGACAGGCCAAGCCCTCAGAGATCCTGAGCAGGCGCGACAGGGCCGGCACCACCCCTCCCCAGTCTTTTCTGGGAGACTTTTTCCCTGGAAAGGGGCAGATGTGAAGCCAAAGAGCACTGGGGCCTGCCAGGCTAGAACCCGTAACATGGTCCCAGTGAAATAGTTCAGGGTCCCAGGCAAGGAGTTCAGATCCTGCCCCCTTGACATGCTGCAGATCCTCATTACCCCAAATCCAGCCTCCCAACCCGAGCTCTCCCACACTCTGCAGACACAGACCCTCCCAATACCGGCCTGAGACTCGTGGTAGCCAATGCCACGGGGGTGGGGGAGCACGGTTATGCTCTGAGCTGGGTAACAGGATGATCCTGGCGTGCAGGAGCCAGTGGAGCGGAGGGACTGGACATTCCCCCAGTCAGGCAGATAGGAGGGCTGCGCTGGGGAACTAAAGTCCTGGCTTCAGAATTGCAGAACGAGACTGGATTTAATTCCTCTCCAGTGGTTCACTCTGGATTGTACTTTTAAATAGATGACAGCCCCACTCCCCAATGCTCTCCACACTCCAGCCCCATCCTCGCCTCCCAGGGTCACTCAAAGCAACCCCTTCCCTGCCCCTGCTCAGCCTCAGCCCGCTCCCCCCCATCACTTAGAGCTGCCCTTCTCCTGCCGCCATGCCAGCCACTCCCCCTCTCGCCTCCCCAGCCTCCGGGTGCTGGAGCCTGCGATGAGCTACTCACGTTGGTGAGTTTCTGCAGCTCCAGACACTCCTCCTCGGAGATGACTCCGTCCACCACCACGCGCTGAGAGCCGTTCAACAGCCTGGAGTTCATGGTGATGCTGAGCCCATCATACAGCAGGGGCCCACCTACAGGGCCAAGGAGCAACAGTGGAGTCGGGGAGCCCTCAGCCGGGGGGTGGGGTGGGGTCAGAGGGCACTGTCAGCACTGGCTGCGTGACATGTACAGAGGGTGGCATGCACAAGAAGGGGAGAGATGCCATTTCGCCTCAGCCACAGGCCACCCCTTTGGTGGCATTGAACATCCTGCTCCTTGCCCAGAGCACACAGGAGTGATGGCCTGGCTGTCCGCTGGGGTCACCGGGACACATTTCACAACTCCCCCTCCTACCTTCCCGCACGAACGTGCTCATGTCCACAGACTCTTTGGTTTTCTCCTCCACCAGCGTCTCTATCTCTTTCATCAGGTTGCCGATCTCCTCGGAGATTCGAGCCGCTGTCTCGCGCTCCACCCTGGACACAAAGAAGCTGTTGTGAGCTGCTCTCCGGCCTCTGGGGCGGACGTCTAAGTGATCAGCCAATTGGGAGACGGGCAGGGGGCTGGGGGCAGCAATCCTAAGGCCTCCACAGAGGGGGCAGAGACCGAGAGGTGCAGGGGAAGGAGATGAAGCTGTGGGATGGGTTCAACAGTCAGGCGGACGGGGCGGGCAGTGCCCTGGCTGGGGGCTCAGCAGCCTGACGACATGCCCGTAACACCTTCCTGATGTGGTTCATTCCAGCCCTAGCTCCCGTGGGACACAGCACCCCCCAGAAACCCTCGCAGCCGCTCCTGGAACCACCAGGCTCCCCCCCCACTGCAGCAGATGGGTTTGGAGAATTCCAGCTGCAACGCCGCACTAACAGAAACCCCCACGACAGCGAGTCCACATGCCAGCAGTGGGAGCAAAGAGACGATGCTCCAGCCAGTGTTACTGAACGAGTTCTCACTTCTGCTTCTCACGCAGCCTCTTTGGGATCACCTCCTCTGGGGTCCACGTGTCCTAAAGGCAGGAAAGAAACCAGAGATAAGGAACCTCATCCTTGCCCGAGACACCCCAGCCTGGCTCAGACACAAGGGTGCAGCCCTGTGCAGGGACAGACAGCAGCGCCATTGAAGAGCAATCAGCTTATCACAGCTGCCTCTCCTCCTACACAAATCCACCCCCCCACCCCCCCAGCACAGCTCCTCCCCTCGGTGCCCCACAGACCCCACCCCCGAGCATTCAGTCTAAACCTGCCCACTTTGAGTTCCCGCAGGTGTGTCCAGTACCAGGCCAAGGGAGTTTCCACTCACCGGGTCCACAAATGGAATCCCAAAGGCATCGTAGCTGAAAAAGAGCAGCTCCTTCTCCAGCAGACTGCGCTGGCGATACACCTGGATATTCTGAAAGCGTGGGAGAGATGGACGGGTCAGAGCAGCCTACATGGGCTTTCCAACAGACAAGCTGGTCTGGCCACTGGGGGAACCGGCAGCCATGAGACGAGCATTACAGAGAGCAACAGAATTCCAAAACTGGAGGTGTGGTGGGGATGAAAGTGCATGACTCTGCTATTCGATGTCACATTTCAATCCCCCTCAATCCAACCCTGCAGCCCCCTGCTCTTCCAGTCCCGGGCCCCTACATAGCTCTGATCATGGAGAACATTTCCAGTCTGAAAAACTTAGGGATGGGCGTTAATGCCAGGTTCAAAATGGAAAGCTGCTCTCACCCCTACCCACAGACTCTCCATAAAACACGCCCCCCTTTCCATTAACTCCCACTTTGTAATGGTAGCAAATAAAGTCAACAAGTTGATTTGGCAAGATGTTTTTATGACAGGTGGGGCTGGTTGCACCATCACCACACAAGCTGCCCGACACTCCCCATTATAAAATCCTATTTTCATTTGCTTATCACTTTGCCAAACTTTAACCATCTGGGCTGAAACGTCCCACACTGAATGCCTGCTTCAGGCTGGGTATTTTTCATTTCGGTCATTTTGGCAGTTTCTGCAAATGAAATGCCTGCAACACTGGCCAGGCCCTGATGTTTCAGAGGAAGGTGCAGAACCCCACACTGGATCAGCACGCGCTAACATGCCGATGGGATAGGCTTCTCCCTAGCCCTGCCAGTCAGTGATTGGCTGGTGCCCTGAGGCAGGAGGCTAGCTTACGCTTATTCCTGGCTCACATAACCACAGAAATCTGCAAAATCCTCCAGCCATTTTTACTGTGTTGCTTGGGCTGAGCTTTGACCAGGGGCTCTGCGTCCAGTCCCTTCAGCACCAACTGGAACGTACACGCGATGAATGAAGATGGCCAATCCTAATGCTGACCAGACTGCAGCCCACCTGCCCTACAAATACCAATCCCAGGTCTGCAGATGCTGCTTCAACCGGCCTGGGAATCACGAGATGGGACCAGCAAACTGGCAGAACTCGAGGAGTGGTTTGCCGGGGACAGACTGAAGATCACTCACTTCTCGAGGGCTGATAGGTGCAGCCAGCCTTTCCCCAAGGACAGCCGTGTAGTAGGCCAAGTTCTGATTCATCACTTCATCGTTAGGGAAGAAAAGCAAGTAGGTCTTGGCGCATTCAATGGCTTTCTCGTAATTCCCACCTGCAAAGAGAAATCAGCTCATTAAGAGAAGCCTCCCCTCTGTGCTCTGCAGGACGCCGGCAAGGAGGGGCACAGAACAGGAACGACGCTAGGGCACATTTCCAGCACAAGGACAGTCAGACTCAGATTTAGCACAGAGTCAGATTCAGACATAAGAACGGCCATGCTGGGTCAGACCAATGGTCCATCTCGCCCAGTTTCCGGTCTTCCGACAGTGCCAATGCCAGATATTTCAGAGGGAATAAACAGAACAATTATCAAGTGATCCAAACCCTGTCATCCACTCCCAGCTTCTGGCAGTCAGAGGCTAGGGAAACCCCGAGCATTGGGTTGCATCCCTGACCATTTTGGCTAATAGCCACTGATGGACCCATCCTCCATGAACTTACCTAGTTCCAATTTCCTGCAATGGGAAACCCTGGTGTTCAAACCTTTTCTCTCTGAAGACTAGGACTGGTTACTCACTCATGTTCAGTCTTATTATCATGATCAGTTTGATTTCCAACATTTATCTTTTGTTTCCCAGTTTCACAATCATGGGGAGCATTTTTTCCCTGTACTGCAGAAGAACAGCCATGAGAAATGGCTCTGAAGCACAGCTGTAATAGTAACTGCAACACCTGCTATAACCCAGCCAGCAGGTGAAACAAGGGGGGTTTCCCTTACACTTTTTAATGGGAATCACTTATTCTCAGAAATACAAGGATCATGGTGTCAGACCTGGCCGGTGCTGTAAGCGGCCAGAAACTGGCTCTGCAGTAGGAACTGTCCTGGCTGCTCTGGAAACAGGGAGATCTCTCCTCTCAGCTCTTCATTCCGCTCTGGCTACTTCTACACCAGGCAAAGTCCCTCTTCCAAGTAGACAGAGGCAGGATCTCCCTGCACAGGGCTGGTTGGCTCGCAATCCTTCACTGCTGTACTTTGTAACTCCAGTAAAGCACAAACTGGGAAGATGGACCAAGAGCACAAACCAGTTTGGAAATCACAAAAGGGAGCAGAGGGAGCTCGGAATAATAGAAGAACTCCGAGAAATGAGATCCAGTCTGTGCTGCAACCAGCTAGTGTGAAATCATGCACCTCTTGTATAGGTGAAGAGAGAAGAGTGAGTCTGGCATCTTCCCTCCTCCTCCCGGGCCTGGCCAATCTGCTTCGGACACAGCAGAGTTCACCTGATTTCAGAGGAATGAGCCCTGGAAACAACACCTCCCTCGGTCTTGGAAGGAGCTTTCAGAGAATGGCAGCGTGAGGTTCACAGCAGGATGGGAAAGGCTCAGAAGCATGTTGGCATTTGGTAAAAGCCTTTGCAACAGGGCGTAGCAGGGCCCCCCTTGGTCCTGCCTCTGCTCTGCTCCAAAAACCACTCAGAGGCCTTCCGACTCAGCAATCACCGGTGCAGTTTATTTACAGGGTGCAATCCACCACCTTCTTACCAGTTACAGCTTGGGGGGTTCAGCCTTAGGGACTTCTCAGTCTCTGCAGCCAGGAAGGAAGGAAGAACTACCAATCTCCTTTCACTCTCTGGCTTCCCACCCTGCTTCCTTCCTCTGGGCCTGTATATAGCCCCAGGCTAATCAGGCTGGCTGCTGTTTCCCCTTTGCCAATCAGGCACAGGTTTTTCTAGCCAGCTCCAATGTATCTCCCGTAATTGGAGCCGGCGTGACAGAGGGCGGCTCAGCAGTTCCTGCTCAAAACACTGTCACAGCCTTGTTTTGGGTCTGCAAGGGGTGACCATATCCTGTGCAACTCAGGTTTGTGATGGTCCCACTGCCCGTGTGTGAGGAGGGGACGTGGGGGTGATGGGAGGGAGACCCTAGAAGCAGCCCCAGTTAAGCAGGAGAATGTAGAACTGCTCCCATAGCCAGTGTGGCCAAGAAACGGAGCCAGACACACAGACTTACTGCAGCTTCTCCACTGAGTGTGGAAGGCTTTGAGAGGAGCAGGGTGGAAGGCGTCTGGATTCAGGTGCTGCGCGTGCAGTCCTTTGGCGAGCGCCCTTACCAGATGCCTGGCTCTTCCACTCTCACCTGACAGTTTTGCTCAAAGTTCAACAGGAACAAAATATCGACAAGGGTCTGTTTTGTGATGGGAACATCCCTGGGCCTTTGCTACTCCCGTGTCTATCGTGCTGCAACAGCCACTGAGTCGCTGGAGCCTGCGCCTGGGGAGGGGAGCCCCCTGCTCAGAGCTGCCAGAACCTCACCACTCTGAAAACAGCTGCAGCTTCCCGCTTGGGATGGCAGCCAGACACCTACCAGCCTAGGGGAAAAGAAACCACACCACCTGCTGGAGACAAAGAACTATGTGCCAGGAAGCAATGAAATCAGCCAGTTCTCATCTGCTGACAGGGAGGAACTAAACGAAAGCACCTGGACCAATGCAGAAGAATACACAGACGATGATTTCCTAGACAGCAGTTTGGTTGGAGGCTGCAAGCCGGAAATAAATCAGATACTGGGAAGAGAGAAATGGGAAGACATGAAGGTCCCAATACCCTGGGGTGGGAGCGTACCAGGAGCATGGACCGTTATCACAGAGCTAGGAGACAGGCAATGGATGTTACCAAAGCAAGGAGAAGGATACTGGGCTCCGAGGCTCACCCCATTTCTATATTATCAGGCATCGCTGCTGCAGGCCTACTAGTTGTCACACTCGGAATACGCGTCTTGGGGCTGGTCCACACTAGGGGCGGGATCGAACTAAGGTACTTCGACTTCAGCTACGCTATTCGCGTAGCTGAAGTCGAAGTACCTTAGTTCGAATTTGGCGCGCTTACCTCGCGTCGCCGCGATCGAAGTTCGCGGCTCCCACGTCGACTCCGGTAACTCCGCTCGCCCTGCAGGAGTACCGGAGTTCGAAGTAGCGCGTTCGGGGATCGATTTATCGCGTCCAGACAAGACGCGATAATTCGATCCCCGATACTTCGATGGCTACCCGCCGATTTCGGCGGGTAGTGTAGACGGGGTCTAAGCAGTGCACAGAGAGACCTAACACGTTCCATGCTGACCTTCCATTTTCAGTCGCTTATAACTCCGGCAAACTAACAATTTGAGCCGAAGTTTTCCAGGTTTCATTTCTTCCTCAGGTTGACTTTGTTCTGGAAAGTTTATGCAGCAGCTGAGAGGCAGTTCAGCTGTTTCCTAGGAGGAGGATAGTGAAAAATAGGCAGTTTTGCCAATGTTAAAAAAAAAAATTCTGACTGTTTTCTGAATAGTTCTAATGCCTCTGTGGTTTGGAGAAGGCGCTTGAATGCTGGCAGGGGGCAGCCCTGGGACCAGGTAGGGTCCTTTCACTATTCCCACAAAACCTATCCAGATTTGGCCAATGTATAAGCCTCAGAAAATCATTTGCATGTACATAGCAGAACTTGTTCGACATTTGGCCCTTAATTTTCTGAATGTTCCAGTTGTGCTGGGCCTGACACCAGGCCCTCCTGAGCCTCCTGCAACCAGAAAACACAGTGAGCTAGTGCACCTGGTGGGATATGGACAAGAGAGGGGATGATCCTCCTCCAGCTGCTACTGCTACTTTCCTTCCCCAAACTACCCTTTGGCCAAGTGAGGTTCACTGGGTTAGGAGACCATGAGTTCTAGTCCGACCTTTCCCACTGACGGACGTTAATAACTTGGCACTTCACAGCTTTTCAAACGTTGTAATTAATAGAGGCCTCCGCCTGGCTCCCAGTGTAGGGGTAAGTATCATTTCTCCCAACTTACAGATGAGATAACCCAGTATCAGACACTGCACCAGGAACGGAACCTGAGTTTTAAATATGGCACAGCTGGGTCTGCCAAACTTAGAAACGCTGCCTCAGGCCGAATTTACCAGACCTGGGACTCTAGGTCAGTAACGTGGAGCGGGTTGGCTGGGACACCACCACAGAGGCGAGGCCGCTAGGGCAATGTTTGGGAAGGGTTAGGAAACAAAACCAAACAAAAACTAACCTAACTCCAGTGCTGTGTTGTGCTAGTCTCAGCCTGTCCGTCTGTTGGGACTGGAAGGGCCCATCTCATGCCCTTGTTTTGTCCAGCACCCTGCATGAGGGATCATCGCAATCCCGATCGGGGCCTCTAAGTGCTACCGTAATCCAGATCAGGAACATTGATCTCCGGGTTAGGGCGCTGCACTGGGAGCCAGGAGAACTACGTTGTATTCCTGGTTCTGCCTGACTTGCTGTATGAACTTGGGCAAGTCACTTAGACCAACGTTTTCTGGGTGCCCAGCAGGAGACGCCTAGGGTGTCATTTTTCAGAGGGGCTGAGTACCCGCAACTTTCATTGACTTCAACTAAAGCTGAGAGATTCGGGATTTCTGAAATCAGGCTCTAGGTCTCCAGTTATGCACCCAGAATCAGTGGACACTTGGCCTTAGTCTCTCTGAGCCTCGGTTCGCCAACTGTAACGCTCCTCTGCTATCTCACCTGGGAATTGAAGATAAATGCGTGAATGTCTGTGAGCTGCTCAGATACTACAGTTACAAGTGCAATAGAAAAGCCCAGGAAGGACTAAAAGATTCCGTAGTCAGTGCAGCATCTGGATAATGAGCAGAAAATAAGTCCTGGGGCTGCACAGTGAAGGCCGAGCAACAGAAGAAATACTGAACAGCTGCCTCGTTCCCTTGCACCATCCCTCTGGGCACTGAATGATGTGAGGGCACGGTGGGAAAATATGGTTCTATCATAACGCATGTACATAAAGGGGCAGAGCACATTGCCTGGACAACAGTAACTCTGGTGTTTCCTAACTTCTGAGTGCCTGACTCTGCGACCCTGATAATCTTCTTCTAAGGTAGTTCTTTTGTGTGGACTCTTGTACCCTCCACTATCTGTGCAAAAGAAAGATGGACCAAGACACCTAAGTTGTGTGCCAGTGACCACACGAACCCTAATGTCAGGGCTTCCCAAGCATCACAGAAATAAGAGAAATGCTTCTTACTGTTGTAATAGGCAAACTGCAGGTAGTTGAAGTGGGATGGAAGGAAATCCTCAATGGGCTTGTCCCGGCCCGGCTGGGAGGCTAGTTCTGTAACACAGCTCTGCTTACAGCTTAGCACCTGCACGTAATGATCTGGGAGAGAAAGAAGCACATTTTATTGGTCAGGAGAGATCTGTACCAGAGCAGCATTCTTCAGCCAGGAGGAGGATTCACTCAGGCATTACCTTCATTAGAACCAAGAAAATAGGCTTGGGAATTTAAATCCCCATTAGCTCAACCTTAGCACAGTCTCTCGAGCCATCAACCCCCCATCTCTCTGGTGGAAAGTGCCCCCGAAATCTGACCTGATAGCCAAAACCAAGCTACAGCAGTAAGTACAGTATGCAGGGGCTCGAGGCAGGCAGTCCCTGTGCTACACGCCAGCTGGTTTACCCCGGTGCACACACCCGTAACGGCCTGGACCAGGTCAGCATTGTATTCCAGGTAGTTGTAGCCTTCGTAATCGTAGGGCCCCTCGCAGAGAGCTCGACATTCAGTGTCAGCTACAAAATATTCCTCCAGGGCCTTCTCCAGATGCAGAATGGCTGGTTGCGGCTGCTCCTCTGTGTAGAACTTCACACCCAGGCGGAACTCGTGCTGCAAAGAGCCAGGAGGAAAAGTGAACCCAGGCCCCAGCCAGACACATTCCACCGTGGGTGCAGTTCAGCACTGCCCCCCAAATATCTCGCCCACCCTCTGATCACCGAGGCCCAGGGGCAGTAGATTGTGGCTGCCCAACTTCACAGGGTCCCTCAATAAAAGAGATCTCCAAGCAGATGGCAGGCTGAATACATACCACACAGATCATGGGGCCAGAGGACAGATGCTCTGTCAACAGATCGATATACAGCCTTCAAAGCTAAACTGCTCTATCAGAGAGGGGGTTAGTCTACTGTGGCTAATAATGCTACCCAGGGCTCAGGGCTCTCATCTTTCATGCATTTGTTTGGGCCAAGGTCAATACATGGCCCGTTAGGCATGTAACATTTTGGCTCTTTCCCATGGTGTGTCTGAGTGTTTGGGGAGGGAAGAGAGGGGGAGAAATCCCCCCATCCCAATATTTGCTGCTGGAAATGTCACAGTTAAAATAAATAAATAAATAAATACAGTTCCACATTTCGGGTATTCCCAAAGACGAAGAGCTCTCTGGCGCCGTGCTGTGTGCACTGGGACGGGCTCTCAATTCAGCACAGTGTCACAGGAATGGTGCACTTCCACGCTGCTCCACGTGGGAGAATCCTGCTCTCCCCAAAGGCCCCTTTACTGGTGCCCCTGGCACGTGGCCACTTCACTGCACACACAGCACAGCTCTTTTCACGAGCCAGCCACGCCATTGAGCTCTTGTCTCATATGACCTTCCCCTGTCCCGTCGCACCCCTGAATCTCATGCGTCGGTGACAATGCAGGCTGGATGGTTTAGGATCCCTGGTTCCAGGCCTTCTCCATTATTTTAAATGAATTACCATCCATTTTTAATTCTACCAGTTAGAAAAACACCTAGAGTTTTACTATCTGTGATGATGCTCCAGAAGTGCCCAGCCCCCTCCATATTCATTGGCTTAGATGCAGAATCTGACACAGCAGGGTAGTCAGGAGGGAACGGGGGTTAGATACCAGGCTGTTGCCTCCTCCTGTCATGTGAGCCCCTTTGCTACAAACTCATAGCCAAGGCCAGAGCGAGACAATCACAGCCCCTCCTCTCAAACCTTAGGGGTGGCCTGCTAAGGAAGTGATTTTGACACATGGGCTTGGGTTCCTTACGATGTGGGCCCTTCCCTGAAAGGTTGCTTCCCCCATCTCCTCCCGAAACACTCAGAAGTACTGATAAGGTCAGGTTTGATCTTCCTTGGCTGTCCTGGAGGGCTTCACCTGAGCTGAAGGGCAGGGGAGTCGAATCTTTAACCATGACATCCTTTTTCAACAGTGTTCACTGGGTGTTGGTAGTTAAATAGGTGTTTAAAAATAGCAAAAGACCTGAAAAGTTTTACAACACTGACAAAATCCTTTACTTCTCAATCACTCGGCTTTCACTTCCCTGTCCCGTGCAATGTCACTGTTTCACTTGGTCTCCATCACCAGACAGGACCTGAACTTCTACCACAGAAGCAGAACCCTCCCCCCAGCCTCTTTACCTGTCATAAACCAGCGAATAGGACACCCTTTTTATTCCATCATTTGTAGCCATTGCAGGTCAGCTCCAGAGGCCACCCGCCCTGCAGGTGCTGAGGGAGACTTTGCTCATTCATACTCTCCAAACAGACTTTGAGTGCCCAAGGAAATGATGGTCCTGGGCTGGTGGGTGAGGGTGGAAGCCCTGACCCTGAGGGGAGAACCCAAACACTTGGGGGAGGAGGTTCTTCTTACCATGTGGGGCTTGGCCTCCAGGTCTGTGAAGTCCGACTCTTTGACTCCTGCCATCATCTGGTAATACTCCAGGTTCTGCCTCATCTCCACGTGGTCGGGGTTCCCCACAAAGAAGGTATGAGCAGCAGCCACAGCCTTATCGATCTTGTGGATCTAAGCAAAAAAACACAGGGAAAAGTGAGACTGAAGCCCAGACTCCCCGCCACACAGGGATGGTGTACTCGGCACCCTGGGAACATGTTACTATATCAGCACGGCGCAGGTCTCAACCACTTCTCTCTTGTTGACAGAACAAGGAGTAATGGTCTCAAGTTGCAGTGGGGGAGGTTTAGGTTGGAATCTAGGAAAAACTTTTTCACTAGGAGGGTGGTGAAGCACTGGAATGGGTTACCTAGGGAGGTGGTGGAATCTCCTTCCTTAGAGGTTTTTAAGGTCAGGCTTGACAAAGCCCTGGCTGGGATTAGTTGGGGATTGGTCCTGCTTTGAGCAGGGGGTTGGACTAGATGACCTCCTGAGGTCCCTTCCAACCCTGATATTCTATGATTCTATGGATTTGCCTAACTCCACCCAGCCATAGTCCCTGTCCCCCCAGCACACCCCAATTCAGCCACTCTCCACAGGCCCTGTGCATGCCCACACCAGTTTAACAACAGGACTAGTAACCTCACAGCACCTGACCCCTCCCTAATAAAAAAATGCCATTTCTCTGTGCTCACCAGAACTCCAATTCAGGTCTCTTATTCCCACCATCCTAGGGGGCCCTTGGTGTGGTCTGTGTGGCAGCACTGAATAGGGGCAGGAATAATCACTGCTGGTTGATAGAGATAACGCTGGACAAACAGAGCTGCCTCGCCTCCCTGCTTCATGCTGCCATCACAATTAAAGAGGCAGTGGGGATCTCTTACCATTAGTTTCCCTGAGGTTAGATAAACATTCCCCACTCGCAAATAACAATATAGCCAGGTGAGCGGGACAGCCCCACGGTGTGGGAAGCAGCACTTCAATGGAGCAGTTCCTGGTTTTAATGGGTCTGTGGTTTGTTTTGCTTTGTCACACTGACTCTTTGGGGCAAGGGAACACGACCCTACGGAGGATTTCCTGGTTTTCAAATGTTCAAGTTGGGGCAACAGCCCGAACTGCACCATAACTAAGTTGCTTAGAAATGAATCCATCACAAAACAGCAAAAAAGGGCAAAAGCACGTTTTTGTAAAGGTCACAGGTCAACTTTACAAGGAGACCCACAGCTTGAGAGCACAAATAAACCACCCAGTGAATTCAGGATGATGTGCAATGCTGGAGAGTGAAAATCCCACACTGCTCTGGGGGAATGCTAGGACCAGACAAGCTTCATCTACTGGGGAAAGCAACTGGCTTCTTCAACTGCTTGTGTACTAGAACCACAGGAGAACATCCCCCCAAGACAATTTGTGTGGAAAACTGTAGCAGCCCAGCCAGTCCCTGCCGACTCACCAGGAACATGTCTCCCAGACCCAGACTGAATGAAACATCATCAACTGCCTGTGTCACAGCTGGATGTCATTACTCACTAACCAAAACACTAATCCCCTCTCCTCCCCAGCTCTCCATACACACCTTATACCTTGCATCAGTCTAAAACATTTATTTTCTTTTGTGTTCCACGGAGCCCTAGGCTGGGGGCTGCTACTGCATTAGCTAATCCCAGCTGTTTGAAAGTCTGGCTGTCCTGCAGGGGCAGCACAAAATTTCAACTAAGATCTAAAGGTTCCTGGTTTATTCCCAGGTTTTGGGAGGCTTTGCCCATGCTTCCTTATTTTGGAGTGGAAGGATGGTTTTGAGGTTAAAGCACTGAACTGGGACTCAGGAGATCTGAGTTCAGTTCCTAGCTCTGCTACAGACTCCCTGTATAACCTTGGGCAAATCTCTGGGCCTCATCTCCCCCATCTGTATAAGGGGAATAATAATCTTTCCTCTCACCCATTATGTCTCTTTAGATTGCAAGATCTTTAGGGCAGGGACTGTCTCTTATTATGTACAGCACCTAGCATAATGGGGCTCTGATCTCGAATGGGGCCTCTAAGAGTGATGGTTAAGGCTGCGTGTCTGCAGTGGCTGGTGTGGCTGGCTCCGGGCTGCCCGAGCAGATCAAGCATCCCCTGGGCCAGCTGCACTGGCCGCTCCTGGGGCAGAGTGTGTGTGGGAGGGGTGGTGCTTACCTGGGGCTCCCCAGAAGCGGCAGGCATGTCCCTGCAGCCCGTAGGCGGAGGAGTCAGGAGGGGGCTCTGCGCACTGTCCCCCGCCCACAAGTGCCGCCCCCACAGCTCCCATTGGCTGCGGTTCCCTTGTTNAGATCTAAAGGTTCCTGGTTTATTCCCAGGTTTTGGGAGGCTTTGCCCATGCTTCCTTATTTTGGAGTGGAAGGATGGTTTTGAGGTTAAAGCACTGAACTGGGACTCAGGAGATCTGAGTTCAGTTCCTAGCTCTGCTACAGACTCCCTGTATAACTTTGGGCAAATCTCTGGGCCTCATCTACCCCATCTGTATAAGGGGAATAACAATCTTTCCTGTCTCTCACCCATTATGTCTCCGAAGAGGATGGATCTAGACTGTTCTCAGTGGTAGCAGATGACAGAACAAGGAGTAATGGTCTCAAGTTGCAGTGGGGGAGGTTTAGGTTGGATATTAGGAAAAACTTTTTCACTAGGAGGGTGGTGAAGCACTGGAATGGGTTACCTAGGGAGGTGGTGGAATCTCCTTCCTTAGAGGTTTTTAAGATCAGGCTTGACAAAGCCCTGGCTGGGATGATTTAGTTGGGATTAGGTCCTGCTTTGAGCAGGGGGTTGGACTAGATGACCTCCTGAGGTCTCTTCCAACCCCTGATATTCTATGATTCTATGATTCTAATGGGAGCTGCGGAGCTGGAACTCATGGTGGGGGCAGCGCACCAGAGCCCCCCGGCCTTCCCTCCCCCTAGGAGCTGCAGGGACACGCGGAGCCGGGTAGGGAGCCTGCCAGCTCCGCCGCCCAGCCCCCCCTCCCCCAGCAGGGGTCCCAGGCCGTGCACTGCCGCCCGCCTCCCCCCCAGCACCTGGAGAGGGTCCTGGGCCATCCCCCCAGCACCTCTGGCCCACCCCCCCAGAGCACCCTCGGCCCCCCAGCCCAAGTTTTAGGTAGGGGTACATAGTACAAGTCATGGACTGGTCACGGGCCGTGAATTTTTGTTTACTGCCTGTGACCTGTCCATGACTTTTACTAAAAATCATGGTCATTCAAACGATAATTAACAAGAGTCTCCCAAGGGAAAACATCCCCCCCTTTTCCCTTCCTCTGGGGGGAGAGAAAGAAATGGAGAAGACATCATGTGTGACAGATGTCAGGCATGTTGTTTAATGCAGCTCTGGAAGGCACTCAGGCACTGCACTGATGGGTTCAGTATAAAAACCTGAACAGGATATACAGGGCAGTAGTGAAAGCCCAGACTCTTAAGTTATTGAAAATTGGACTAGACAAAGCCCAGAATGCACCATACAGACTGATCCTGCACTGGCAGGGGCTGAGCAGGTCTTTTCCATTTCTGCCTTCTGGGATTCTATGAATTGCACCTTATCCCAAGAGTTTAATTTTCATGAGAACTTAGAGGGCCCATCCAGGTGAAATCTAATCAATAAAAAACAGAACAAAACACAGCTGAATAGTTTCAGGTTCTGCATCTACCCAAAGCTGCTCTGCCAAACTTTTAGTTTTTTAATCTACATTTTTCCATTTAAAAAATATTTTCTCTTCCCTCTTGCTCTGTGAAAGACAAGTAACAAGAGACACCAACGAAGTATAGAGCGGAGAGTGAAACTGTCAAATGCACAAAGTAAACAAACTGAAAAACAAATATGTTTTCCTCTCATTGCCTTCAGTGTTTGATTTTAGCTGTTACTTGTAATGCCAATACGTAAAAACTATTCAAACAGAAGTGTGATTAAATTGACATTTAATCAACCTGACCCAGTATTTTCTTTAAAGCTTTCTCGGGGGGCAAAGCAGAGATAAAAGTGTCTGTGGCCCACTATTCTTGGGCTACAGGAGAGTCTCTGTGTCACAGAGAGTCAATGTGATCATCGATGCAATACAAAACTTCCCGAGGGGATCGAGACCCCAACACCACGTAAGAATATTCTTTGCAGTTATTTCCTTTAAGTGCCCAGTGGGGCAGATTGTTAGCACTAGCGTCATCATTACCACTAAAAATACAGATCTAGTGGGTGTAAACACTTATACGTCTCAGTAAGGTCACTGAATGGGACAAAGACACACCAGCGGCAAGGAAGGGAGTGTACAAAGGGGCCATTTTTTCACTTTTCTGACTACAACTGCACTTGACATCAGCTCTGAAACACGAGACCCTTGTGGATAGCTTTACACTGGGCATGAAGGATGATACAGCCCCCAGCTCACTACGTGGCATTTCAGCTTCTGAAGAAGGGAGGAGGAGAATAGAGGGGGCTGGACTTTCTGCTGCAGGAAAAGGAGGGGAGACATCTGGAAGCAGCTGGGACTGCACATGTGGCATAAACTCCATTGCCCTGCCCTGGGATGGGAGGAGCAGCGAGAGGGGAGGATGAAGAGCTCCTAGACTGGATTCTGTTACATGTGCTGAACTGGGGAAAAGGAAATGTGCTAAATACAAAGCAAGGCACAAAAGGAGTTAGGGGGAATGTCCATTTCATTAGCATGTGGCACCCAGGTGACGCTGGGGCCAGAGACTTGGCACTGCCCCTATCATCTACCCTACCCGTCACAGCACAATACTGGCCTGTAGCTAACTCCCAGAGAGCACCCTTCTGACCATCTCTAGCGTTATCTCATGCTCCCACTGATCCCGCATGCTGTTGCACTTCCTTGGGTCACAGCCTGCACTTTCCCCAGCACCCTTCCCACAGCCTCTCTTCTTGCACCATCCTGTTCCCCCTCCAGATGCAGCTGCCTCCCTTCCTAGCACCATCCAGCACCCCCACCTAATACAACTGCTCGCAAGCCCTCCCCAAGGAGGAATGTGCCTGCATTAAGAGCAGCGCATGGCTCCTCCGGATTGGTACCCAGGGAAAGGACGAATGGATCTGCATGCCCTCCGTTTTGACCCTTGTTAAGAGGGCCAAGGTGGGTGAGGTAGTACCTTTTATTGGACCAACTTCTGTTGGTGAGAGAGACAAGCTTACACAGAGCTCTTCCTCAGGTCTGGGAAATGCACACAGTCACAGCTAGATACAAGGGCAACAGATTGTTTAGCATAATTAGTGAACACATATTTCAAGGGACCATTCTTCCCAGATTCAACCCAGCCCAGTAGGGACAGTTCTGAGTGTGTGCACACCATCGGTGTGGAATGGGCATTGGCTTTCAGCTGGGCCATAGCTTAGTAAAACACTCAGCTCACTGCCACATACGAGTGGCTGCACTGGATGGTGTCCGATGTGGACAGAACTCCCTTCCTTATTAGGGGGCAGCAGACAGACCAGATATGGTCCTGTAGCCTTTCAGTCTCACATTGAAATGAGCTCCTGCATTTGGTAACAGGTCTGATCTGCCGACGGGGTCATTTCTCAACCCCAAAGGTCCTAGTGGCTGCAAACGGCCCCCACGCTGCTTGCTGTAGCTGGTGAGTGAAGTGTGAGTGTCCAGCCTTTGGAGCCCATGTGCATCACAATGCAGAGAGCATGGAGACCCTGCCTCCCAGGGGATGCTGCACTTTGATTTCCCCTGGGATTTATCTAAGCAGAGCGCTGGACACCTGAGACTGAGCTACACCCATGGTCTTCCATTCCACCTGCTGTCAATCTCACCTGGGGTCCCAGCCCCTCCCTTCACCCTCTGAATCTGCCTGGCAAGTGCCCTGGGGATCCACCTGGAAACAGCCCCCCTGCAGAGACAAGGGGGCCCAGGGCTCCCCCGTGTTCCCGGGGGGCTCCCCCATCCCCAGCCAGGCCTACTCTATCTCCCCTCCCCCGCCCAGTCTCCCCCCTCAACCCACCTGCTCTCTCCCCTCCCTGGGTCCAGGCTCGCCCCGGTTCAGTCCCCCGCTGCCGGGCCCCTCACCTTGAAGTAGGCCACCTGCAGGTAGTTGTAGGGGCTGCGCTTGCGGAACTCGAGCTCCAGCTCCTCGCTGAGCAGGTAGCGGGACGGGGCGCCGGGGGCGCAGGCTCGCAGGCAGGCTGCGCGGCGCAGCAGCTGGCGGAAGAAGAGGAGGTCGCGCAGGGCGGGCGGCGGGCCCGGCTCCCCCGCGGGCCAGGCGGTGCTGTTGGCGCAGCGCAGGCGGCAGCGCACGAGCTGGGAGCGCAGCGCCCCCCGGGCCCGCAGCGCCCGCTCCATGTGCAGGATCACGGCGGGCCAGTCCCCGCGCGCGTACGCCTCGGAGCCGGCGGCGAACAGCGCGTCGGGCGGCTCGGCCGGCTCCGGGGGCTCCGCCGCGCACGGCGCCAGCAGCAGCAGGAGCAGCGCGGCCAGCGCCATGGCCGAGCGGGGAGAGACGGACAGGACCGGCGGCGGAGCCCCGCCCCCTCCCAGCAGAGCCCCGCCCCCTCCCAGCAGAGCCCCGCCCATCCGTCATTGCCCCGCCCCTCGGATCAGAGCCACGCTCCTATGTCACAGCCCCGTCCGCACTAGAGCGCAGCCTTGTCGCGGCCCCGCCCACGCTACCGGCGTGCGGAGCGTATCGGGCCCTGGGCGGGAGGCCGCGGCGATGGCGGAAAGCCGGGCGGAGGCGGGCGCTGCCGGGGCGGGTGAGTGAGGCTGAGCGCGGGCTATATCGCCCCCCGGGCCGGGCCGCGCCGCTTTCTAACGGGCGCTCTCTCCGCAGGAGCCGCGGTGGCGCTGGTGGAGCGCGGCGCGGACCCCGGCGAGCTCGTGGCTCTGGCGCAGCAGGTGCAGAAGGTGAGGAGCCCCGGCGAGCCTGGCGCCCTGGGGTTTGGAGGCCGCGGCCCCTCGGGACTTTCTCTGCGGGGCGAGCCGGGCTGCCCCGTTACCGGAGGCGCTCGGGGGTCTCGGGGTGGGGGCTGCGAACCAGCCCGGACGGGCCCTGCTGGGGCAAGGGGAGGGCAGCGCTCTCCCAGACATGTAGGGCGCGAAGGGCTCTCGCCGGCTCGGCTCGCCCAGCCCCCGCGCCAAGGCAGGGCTCGAGTTCGCTAGGCCAGGGCCTCTCAGACTCGCCTTGGTGGGACCCCCTCTGAAAAGAGTGCAGGCGGTGATGGTCCCCCAAGGAGTGACGACCACCCATACCATGCCCCCGGATTTCTGTGCTGCTGGTAGTGGCAGTGCTGCCTGCAGAGCTGGGCACCTGGCCGGCAGCTGCTGCTCTCCCGTAGTCTCACAACCCCCATTTTTGGGTCTGCCCCCCGGTTTGAGAAACACTGAGCTAGACCATCCTGCCAGGTGTTTGCCTACCTGTTCTGAAAACTCCAGTGATGGAAATCCCACAGTCTCCATAGGTAATCTGCTCCAGTGCTTAACTACCTGCTAAGAAGTTTGTCCTAGTGTCTAACCTAAATCTCCTTTGCTGCAAGTTAAGCCCATTACTTCCTGGCTTGTCCTCTGTAGGTAGGAAGAACAATATCACCCTCCTCTTTATAACAGCCTTTTATGTATTTGAAGATTGACACCATGTTCCCTCTGTCTTCTCTTTTCCAAACCAAATAAACGTTGCTTTTTTCCAATCTTTCCTCATAGGTCATGTTTTTTAGACCTTTAATCATTTTGTTGCTCTTCTCTGGACTTTCTCCAATTTGTCCACATCTTTCCTGAAGTATCGTGCCCAGAACTGGACACAATACTCCAGTTGAGGCCTTAACAGTCCTGAGTAGAGTGGAAGAATTACTACTTTTGTCTTCCTTACAACGCTCCTGCTAGTACTGTACAACCCAGAATCATGTTTTCTTTTGTTGCAACAATGCTGGTTCATACTTAGTTTGTGATCCATTATAACCCTCAAATCCTGTTCTGCAGTACTCCTTTCTCAGCAATTGTTGCCCATTTTGTATTTTTGCAATTGATTGTTCCTTCCTAAGTGTAATACTTTGCGTTTGTCTTCATTGAATTTCACCCTGTTTATTTCAGATCATTTCTTCTCCAGTTTGCCAATATCATTTTGAATTCTAATCCTGTCATCCAAAGTGCTTGCAACCTCTTCCAGCTCGGTATTGTCTGCGAACTTTATAAGTGTACTCTCTATGCCATTATCAAAATCATTGATGAAGATATTGAATAGAACTAGACCCAGGACAAATCCCTGCAGGTCCTCACTTGATATGTCCTTCCAGCTTGACGGTCAACCATTGATAACTACTCTTTGAGTACACTTTTCCAACCAGTTGTGCACCTCCATTATAGCAGATTCGTCTAGGCTATATTGCGGTAGTTTGTTTATGAGACAGTCATATGAAACAGCTCAACTTTAGTATGGTTTTTGATACTATCTCACATCTACTGCTTCAACCTTATCCACAAGGCTTGTTACCCTGTCAAAGAAGGATATTAGGTTGGTTTGACGTGATTTGTTCTTGACAAATCCATGTTGACTGTTACTTATTGCCTTATTATCTTCTATGTGGTTACAAATTGATTGATTGATTTGCTCCATTATCTTTCCAGGTATTGAAGTTAAGCTAATAGGTCTATAATTCCCTGGGTTGTCCTTATTCCCTCTGTTTGCTCTTCCTCTTGCTTCTAATGTGGGCATCTTTAGAAGCATCTATTGTGGGACTTGGCACCCTTGGGGTGGGATATCACCAGTTGGTCAGCAATGATCTCTACACAATGATGTCTGACTGTCTGAAGAACTCACACTGGACCTAGACGGGTAAGCAATGGAGGCCAGCAGAACCCCTTGGTACCCTGCTCAGGCTTGGTCTACACCTAAAACTTAGGTTGACCTAGGTGCATCACTCAGGGGTGTGAATTTTTCACACATGCCAAGAGTCATACTTAGCCCAACCTAAGCCTTGGTATAGGCACCATTAGGTTAATGGATTAATTAGTTACTGCCTTGCAAGGGGGTGGCTTTACTGCAGTGACATAAAAACCCCTTCCATCACTGTAGTGTCTCCACGCTACAACAGCTGTGCTGCTGTAGCACTTGTAGTGTAGACACACCCTCAGTCAGAATAAGAACATGGGTTCACATTTGGTTCATGTGACTACTGCTGCAATGATAAGGACTAGAAACAATTTAAAAACCTCTGAAAGCTCAGATTCTGGAGCTCAATTCAGCAAGGGATGAATTCCACTGTAAATTCTGCTGCTGCAGAATCTTGGAATACACAGAGTCCTGGTTAAAACCAATAAGAGACCCGTTTGTAGGAACGGAATAAGAGGGTATTACTGCATATACGAATAGATGGTCCATCCTCCTGTGGAATGCAGCATTCAGACAGGAAGGCAGGCTTGTCTTCAGGTTAAAGCACTGGACTGGGAAAGCATATACTGTATATACTCGTTCATAAGCTGAATATTTTTGGTAAAAAAGTGATGCTTCAAAGAGCAGGGGTCAGCCTATAAACGGGTTNTCCACCTAGTGCTGTCTACATGGGGATTTAGGTCAGCTTAACTACATGGCTCAGGGGTGTGGATTTTTCACACCCCTGAGCAAAGTAGCTGGGTCAATCTAGTTTTCTAGTGTAGAACAGCCCTTAGTCTGCTGCTATGGAAGCAACTGCCTCTTCCTCATTCTGATTGACTAAACAAGTGATGCCTTTTCCCTTGATTTTTTTCTATTTCAAGTACAACCTTGAAAGAAGGGACCAAAAGTGAATTATTTGTATTACAGTAGTGCATAGAGGCCCCAAGCAAGATCGGGGCCCCAGTGTCAGGCGACATATATACCGTATATACTTGTTCATTAGCCCGTTCGTTTATAAGCCGACCCCCCCAAAATGGATAGGTAAAAATAGCAAAAACTGTATGACCCTTTCATAAGCCGACCCTATATTTCAGGGGTTGGAAAACTTTGGCTGCCGGCCCGTCAGGGTAAGCCGCTGGCGGGTTGGGACGTTTTGTTTACGTGGAGCTTTCGCAGGCACGGAGCCCCTCAGCTCCCTGTGGCCGTAGTTTGCCGTTCCCAGCCAATGGGAGCTGTGGGAAGTGGCGCCACTTCCCACAGCTCCCATTGGCTGGGAACGGCAAACTACGGCCACAGGGAGCTGAGGGGCTCCGTGCCTGCGAAAGCTCCACGTAAACAAAACGTCCCAACCCGCCAGCGGCTTACCCTGACGGGCCGGCAGCCAAAGTTTTCCAACCCCTGAAATATAGGGTCGGCTTATGAAAGGGTCATACAGTTTTTGCTATTTTTACCTATCCATTTTGGGGGGGTCGGCTTATAAACGAACGGGCTAATGAACAAGTATATACGGTATATATGTCGCCTGACATTGGGGCCCCGATCTTGCTTGGGGCCTCTATGCACTACTGTAATACAAATAATTCACTTTTGGTCCCTTCTTTCAAGGTTGTACTTGAAATAGAAAAAAATCAAGGGAAAAGGCATCACTTGTTTAGTCAATCAGAATGAGGAAGAGGCAGTTGCTTCCATAGCAGCAGACTAAGGGCTGTTCTACACTAGAAAACTAGATTGACCCAGCTACTTTGCTCAGGGGTGTGAAAAATCCACACCCCTGAGCCATGTAGTTAAGCTGACCTAAATCCCCATGTAGACAGCACTAGGTGGATGGAAGAGTTCTGCCTTGCAGGGTGGTGGATTTTACTACAGTGATGGGAGAACATTGCTGTAGTAAATGTTTACACTGAAGTGCTACAGTGGCACAGCTGCAGTATTGTGTTAAGTTTAGACATAGGCTTATACTTCATATTGCAGCGATCGAGGTGGTTCAGAGAAGAGTGAGAAGAATGATTGAGGAAAGGATTGGACTTGTTTGCCTTTGAAAGGAGAACAAGAAGACAGAAAATGATAAAAAATACATAAAGCAATGAATGGCTTAGAGAAGGTAGATCAGGAATTTCTGTTCTCCCTGTCTCAAAACATAAGAAGAAGGGAATGTTTAATGGAATTAAAAGGTGGGAAATTAAAAATAGATAAAAAGAAATACTTTTTCACACAATTGAAGAGTGGAACTTATTGCTACAGGAATATACTATACCATCGAAGCACTCCTAGTGGACACAACTTATACTGGCAAAACGGAGCTTCTACTGTTTACAGTTTCTCGAATTAAACAAGCTTTACCAGCAAAAGTGAGGTTATGCTGTCTAGCTGTATTTACACTAGGAGCTTTTGCCTGGCTAAATGACACGTCTCGTGTTTCAGAGCATAAACCTTATCAGACAGGTTCAGGAAGAACTTACTTTATGACCATACCAAAACTCAGGCTGCTTATGGCAAGTTTTCATGCCAGTCTTCATGTAACAATGCACACTGTGCAATTTCCATAACATTACCTGAAATAACCAGCCTGAGTTTTGGTGAGGTCAGAAAGGCCAACATGGTGGGAGTGGAGCTGGCAGGCATTAAACCCATACAGACTAATCTTTACAAGGAGTGAGAAGGCCAGTAAGTTTTCTCTGATGCCTGCTTATTAAAATTTCCCTCTTTCTTACAGGCAGATGAATTCATCCGAGCTAATGCCTGCAACAGATTGACTGTCATAGCTGAGCAAATCCAGTATCTGCAGGAGCAGGCCCGGAAGGTAAGGAAGAATTTAGCATTATCAGTGCTTATCTGTCAATCCTGCAGGTTGAACTGATTTCTAGTACCTCTCAGAATGGTACATGGTTTGTAGTTGTGTATCCATTTCATGGTACAGAGAACAGGAAAAAACAGGCAGCAGTCCAACTCTTCTTTCAGAAACCATTCTGTTGCTGGCAGAGAAATCCGTTTTTCCAGGAATGAGTAGTGTGTGGGAGGAGGAGGGCAAAAGTCTTGATACAGAATATGCGGCCAGAAACTGTCAGACCTTTGAGCTGGCTCCCAACTTTATGGAGTAAAGGAGATTGCTCCTTTCCCAAACAGTATGAAGTGTACAATCTCTAAAGCAAAAGCAGCTGTCTCACTGGAATGATAGGATTTGTGACATAAACCTCCCACACCACAGAATTGTGCTCCATTATCTAAGCTAACATCTTAGGTGTTACAGAGGAAGAAACAATAAGGTTTGGATGCAGCCTGAATGTGTGGGGTAGGAGTAAGCGAGTACTCAAAGATGGCTTACTCCCAGGTTTGGGAAGGAAGGTGGTTTGGGAAGCTTGGTTTTAGCTACGTTAAATTAATCTTGATTGCAAAACATCCAGGAGGAGATCTGGGATTCCAAACCTAATGCTAGATCTGTCCTTTTCATAAAAAGCTAAATGAAGCCATGTGAGTAGTTAGATTTTCAGAGAGGATGGATGTAAAGGGAGAAGAGGATTGGGTTTAGGATATGAAGCTGGGGGGTCTATTGGGAATAGGAGGAGGGTCCACCAAAGGAGATACTGACTGAATGACCAGGGAGATGGAAGGCGAGCTCAGAGCTGACACAATTACAAAAGCCAAGGGAGGACAAGATTTCGAGGTCTGTATGACTGTTTCAATTTCTGTCCTCGCTTTTTAAGGACAAAGTTCCCTATAGATACCCACCATAATAGATTTGATCTCAGCTACTTGACTGATTTGTGATCCTGAGACAGATTTGAACCCATGTGTGAAAGGCAAGTGCTTTATCTAGTAAAGGCAGGATCTGTGTTGCTTCCCTGAACTCAGCAGCCCAGAGTCTTTGGTGGTGATCCATCATTAGCAGGTCTTAGCCCTGACACTCCATTGGGTTGTAGTTGGCCATTGTAGACACCTAGGGAAGCCTGAGAGTTAACAGATAACTATAAAAGTTTTCCTTTCCCCCCCCCTCCCCCCAACTTCTAAGAAGCAAGTCCTGGAACTTGAAATTTGGAGCCATGAAGCCCCCTACTCACTAATAAACCTGTGGCCTTTTTCTAGCAGGTCTGTTAGATGGAACAGCCAAGCTAGATTCCAAGGGAGGAGTCTACGTAGTGCTGATAGTTATGAAACATTGGCACAAATTAGCCCACGTTGTTTAGTTGACTTTACTGAGGGAGGTTCTTCCCTTCCTTTCCAGAACTAGAGCATAGTGTTCCTAGTGGAGAATTGCTGCTGTGTTTCAGTGCTAGAGGGCGTGCTGCATAGTCTGAGGTGTTAGCGTTGCATTTTTCTTTTCAGCTGTGGGGATTTCAGAAGGGGCAGGAGTCTTATGATTCTGTTGTGTGTAGGTCTTGGACGAAGCTAACAGAGATGCTGATCTTCATCATGTAGCCTGCAATATTGTGAAGAAACCAGGAAACATCTACTACCTGTACAGGCGAGAAAGTGGCCAGAGATACTTTTCCATCCTTTCTCCTAAGGTAGGTGGTAACCTACTCTCCTGTAAGAATGGGAATCAAGAGTGAGCATGAAGGGGATGTTGCCATCACACATTGGGGGCTGGCTTATTCTGTCAGCTCTCTCAGCAAAGGGTCTATTGACCAAATGTGGGTGCACTTACCAAAGCTGCTCTTAAGAGGGTAGTTTTTTTGTTGGTGACTTGGTTTGTGCTCGCGGGTTGGCTTGGGAGCTGTATGGTGAAATAGTCTTTGAGGAAAGCTGAAAAGATTTTAGCTGTTTAGAAAGCAGGCCAAAAAAAAAAATCTAGGTTGACCTGAGAACTGAATGGGAGATTTCAAGGAGTCCCCTCCTGGTGGAATTAACATGCATGCTTGCAGATCCATCTCCTCTGAACCCCATGTCAGTGAATCTTCTCAGGACAATCTTTTCCAATGTGTAAGCCCAAAAGTTGATTCACTGACTCCTCACAGTTCAGCATTTCATATGTTGAGACATGGAAACCGGGGGCTACTTAACTGTTAGTGGGGAGGTCTCAGAGAAGCTCCCCTGCTCCAGGCAGCCACAGCTGTCCTTTCCTTGGGTGTGAGCTAAAGAACCTTTAGAGTTTTCATTAAATATAACATTGAGGATTCTTGTTACATATCAAGAGGGTTACATATGACATGTCCCAAAGGGCTGGAATGCTATGTTATGTGATACCATCTCCTCCTGCCCCCATGTACCCCAGCAGCAGCTTTCTAAGTAGGCCCCCTTCTGGTGACCATGCTCACTCGATACCAGTACTGTGATTGTTCAGGAATAGAGATCACAGCCTCCTAGGGCTTTGCTCATGATGTTACCCCACTCCGAGGAACCTCCTCTGAGGTAAAAGTTGTATTTTCTCTCTGAAGTGTCCAATATCCAATTCACATTCTTTAATAAAAGCACATTTTGTAATGGCATAGTACAGAAAAGAGCAAACCACAAATCGAGGCCCCATGGCAATGAATGCCTCTAGTTGGCTAAGCCACTGCTCTGTCCCTGTCAGCTCTGTCACTGCACAGAGCTTGTATTAGAAAATATGGTAATAGGCCTTAAAATATGCCTGACTCATCAGCAGGGTTGCTTAATCTCGCATGTCTAGGGAGGTCACAGGCTCTGAATAGCCTGGTAGTTGTGTTAATTTTTTTGAAACCAGCATTTGGGTATTTCATCAAACCAAACTAATATGAGTGAGTTTGCTTGAATCCTCCAATTCATATGACTCCTGGTACCTGTCCTCTTTCCCCCCTGCTTCCCCCTTCCCCCCCCAAACAGATATGTCTAGGCAAGATCCTCTGAGTCCCATCTCCCCCCACCCCCCCATATCACATGCATAGCTATTATATGCTTTACTATTCTTAACATACACCTTCCATTCTTATTTTCCCGTTAGTGAGCACACACTCAAATACACCACGTTTGTGTCTAGGTACAACTTTTTCCTTCGAAGGGCTAACAAATCATTAATACCACAAGAAGGGAAGCAAGCCTTCAAAACTGGGGAAAGTCCTTTGTTAGGAAGTGTGACAGCACTCTGAATATTCAAATCTATCAATATTGGTAGAGCAGAGCAGTTCAGTCCTAGGGGGGGAGGGGCAGTTCAGTCCTAGGGGGGGGAGGGGNAACTGGGGAAAGTCCTTTGTTAGGAAGTGTGACAGCACTCTGAATATTCAAATCTATCAATGTTGGTAGAGCAGTTCAGCCCTAGGGGGGGAGGGATAGCTCAGTGGTTTGAGCATTGGCCTGCTAAACCCAGGGTTGTGAGTTCAATCCTTGAGGGGGCCACTTAGGAATCTGGGGCAAAATTGGTCCTGCTAGTGAAGGCAGGGGGCTGGACTCGATGACCCTTCGGGGTCCCTTCCAGCTCTGAGATAGGTATATCTCCATATATTTATTTTATTTATTAGTAGACAGGCCTGTGTGTAATCTGTGTAACAGCTGAACTTCCTGTGAGAGACCAAATCCTGACATGAACTTGTCACCTGTTTTCTACAGGAATGGGGGACCAATTGCCCACATGAGTTCCTTGGTGCCTATAAGCTTCAGCACGACATGTCCTGGACTTCTTCCGAGAACATTGAGAAACGAGATGCTGAAATTAGCATCCTTGACAAGCTGCTGAGCCAGCAGGCAGTGTTGCCTCCGTGTACGGAGCCCAACTTCCAAGGCCTCACCAAGTGAAGCAGGCTGGCAATAACAGCGCAGGCATTCTGAACAGCTTCTAGAAGAGGATGGATTTTCCTTACCTGACTACTGCAAAAGGAGTTCTAAGAATAGAGACCAAGGAATGAAAACAGACTTCAGCAGCTCAGTTCAGCTACCCCTAGTTCCAGATTTTCATTTAAAACTCTAACACAAACCATTTCTGCCTTGCCCCACAGCATCTAACAACTTGTAGTTTGGTTAAGTACTCTACCAGTTCGAAGAACAGACATCTCTCGAGTTCCTCTAGTATCTTCTCCCATGATTTACTAGTGTCTGGTCTACACTACAGAGTTAGGTGGACGTAAGGCAGCCTACATCGACCTAATTATGTCAGTGTACACACTACAGCCTTGCTCCTACTGATGTAAGTGACCTATTACTCAGATATATTAACTCCACCTCCATGAGAGGCGTAGGGCTTATGTCGGTGTAGTTAGGGTGACGCTGTGTGTGTGTGTGGACACTGCTGGATATTTACATGGGCTGTTGGCTGTCATTCTTGTCAATTTCACAGTTCAGTGCTGGAGCCATGAAATTGACAAAGTCCCTCACAGCTCAGGCTGTTATCCCAGGGCGAGTGGGGGGCTCCCTGCTCCCAGCCAGGCTGCTCCCCACCAGGAGCCTCATGTTCTTGAGTTCTACAACCAAAAGTTCTTTTTCTGTGCCCCCCCTCTGCTCCCTCACCATCCCCCACTCTCCGTGGTGGTCCTTGGTCAGTGAGGACCCAGGGTTCAGAAGTGCGTTTGTGTGAAGTGTTACACAGGGAAGAAGACACCAGGCTTGCTCCACCATCTGAGCACTTGCTCTGCCTGGCCACCCTGCCAGCTTCTGTTCCTTGCTGCCCTGCCAGCCGCTGCTCCTCGCTGCCTGTCAGTCACGTCCTGCTGCCACCTGCCTGTCTCCTGTGACCTCTGTAGGTCAGTCTCGTTGGGCTTCTCTACACTTACATTTGATAGTACTCTAACTTGCTGGCTTGGGGGTGAAAAATCACCCCCCTGAGCGCAGCAAGTTTGAGCACTTTAAAGTGCTAGTGTAGACAGCCCCACGTGACCACACACACTTCAAAGCGCTGCCTTGGGAGTGCTTTGACGTTTCTAGTGTAGACGTAGCCATAGTGATTTTTAGCTCTTAGCAGGTTGGGCAGAAACACTGCCCCACAGCAAGTGATTTCAGCTCTTATTGAGTACTTAACAAAGACTCCTAATGAAGCCTACTTAGCTCTATCTTTGAACAGTGGGAAGGAACAGGTTAAACCAGACTGGGGACCCTTGGGGAGAGTCTATACCTCCTAGCTGGGACACCTGCCCCCCTCTCACTTTCACAGGGGGCTGGCACTTGAGCCATTGACTTAACGAGGTCCTTTCAGCTGAGGGTGACCCCCTCATTTGGGACAGATTAAGCACAGTTCTGCTCCCCTTTATTCATACAATAAAGACACCACCACTGATAACGGCATTTCACTACCCCGATATTCAGTACTAAAGTGATTTGTAACCCAACTCCAGCCAAAGTTGATCACTTTGAGCAACACTGCTCTATCTACTGGATATCTAAGCAGAGTAGGTGTGTTCATCTAAATACAGTTTGCTCCTGAAGTCTTTTCCCCCTCCCAGCTAGCTGTCAAGGGAGAGTTCATTCAGACCATGCTTACAGCAGTTTGACTTGCACCAAATGGCGAGGTCAGGAGTAAATATAAGTACCTTATTCTTGGAGAGGCCCCACTTCCAGGGTGCTGAGCAGGTTCCCCTTGGCCAGATGATGCATGAGCCAGACTCAGTGCAGGGAAGCCTGTCACAGAAGATTCAACAAACTAGGTTCTCTGGAGCACCTTTCATCTGCTGCCTCCTTCAGGGGAGTAAGGCCTAGGGCAGTCCAGCAGGTGCCATTCTTTGGTTTGTTTTTCTGATAAGGAAAAAACAGATTTAATTTTTTTGTTAAAACTAATGTTAAAATGATCAACTACACAGGTTAAGGAAAGAGCATTTATACATCTGGCTATAATGCTTAAATTATCCCAAAGTACAAAGTTTGGTTTAAAAGTCAGAAAATACATATAGTACATCATCTAGAACTCTGCCAAAACACTTAGAATGCCATTTCCCATACATCTACCTGGGGCATGCAAAGTGTCTAGTGTGACTGAACACAGGGCTCCTAGGTGCTCATCTTAAATATTGTAGCATTGTGTTATCAGGTTTTCCTCGAATACTCCACCACAAAAGAATTTCAGAAGCAGAATAGGAAAGAGATATCTGTTCTCCCTTCTTTATTATGAGGACTCCGGTGGCACCTTAAAGACTAACAGATTTATTTGGGCATAAGCTTTTGTGGGTAAAAACCCCCACTTCTTCAGATGCCGGAGTCCTCATTTTTGTGGATACAGACTAACAAGGCTACCCCTATGATACCTCTTTATTATGCAATTCCCATTGCTTGTTGGGTTTACTTTCACATGAATCATAACTTCTAAGCACAGCGAGTCAAAGCACTGGTTTTAAATCACAAAGCCTCTGGGATTTCCAGGAGGGGCAGGAGGCAATGTAGTGAAGGTATTTTCTCTTATTCTCACCTGCTCACTTATATTTCAGTACCAAAGAATAGAAATTGAGAATTGAATTAAAATATCTTAATTTGTTAATGCCACCTTCAGAGCCCTAGGACTAAAATGCAAACTATTCCTTGTCTCCAACTTTATTATGGGTGATGCTATATTATTTATATAGCGATTAAGTGCACATGACATTCAGTACACACAGGGAAACTCGGTCTCTGCCCTGGTGACTTAACCATCTTTAAAAAACAAAACAAAAAAACTTCCAGCCAAAGGTTTAATCATCGTAAAAAGAGCCTGTTATTTAAAGTAGGCAATTATATAACAGAGTATTGATCTCTCTGCCTATTGCACAGGAATCACTTTTAGCATCCTTTCTGTTGACTGGAATGTCACATGGACAGGGACATCCAGCCCAGTGGGAGAGTCAGCTGGCCAGCTCTGGTTATAAATTGCAGTGACCTATAGCAGTTAGTATTAATATTAAAATATTTCCCGTGTTGTTTTCAGCCCTGGGGAAATATTTAAATAGGTGGGAGGCCCCTATGCCTTGAGCTATGACTGAAAGAGCATTTGAAATCTCATGCACTCACTCTGCAGGAAGCAAAGAGGTTCTGGGTTTCCCTCACAGCCTATGCACAATTTCCAGCTGTAGTGGCCAGTTTGGTGAATCCTCACTGCTTCCATTTGGTGGCAGCATAGCGCATTTCTTGCTGTGAGGAGTTTGCTCGAATTCATAGGGAGCTTTGAAGTGGCTCTTAAAAGGAATATGTTACCTTTGTGCTCTTATAGATACTGGCTGCCGCTTTTAAAGTGGAGGTTTTAAGCTAGAAAGCCTTAAATGGATTCTGTCCTGAACACCTGCAAGATGTGCCTGTTCCCTGTTATAGCCCAGTGGCCTAGATCATCCGACAGGTTTCAGAGTAGCAGCCGTGCTAGTCCGTATCAGCAAAAAAGAACAGGAGTACTTGTGGCACCTTAGAGACTAACAAATTTATGTGAGCATAAGCTTTTGTGGGCTACAGCCCACTTCTTCGGATGCATAGAATGGAACACACAGAAGATATTTATACATACTCTAGATCATCTGAGACATCCAAGCTTAATCCTCCCTACCCAGGAGCGCTGGAACAATTTTTATATNAACAGGAGTACTTGTGGCACCTTAGAGACTAACAAATTTATTTGAGCATAAGCTTTTGTGGGCTACAGCCCGCTTCTTCGGATGCATAGAATGGAACACACAGTAAGAAGATATTTATACATACTCTAGATAATCTGAGACATCCAAGCTTAATCCTCCCTACCCAGGAGCGCTGGAACAATTTTTATAGGGGGGTGCTGCGAGCCATTGACCCAAACTAAACTATATATATATAAACCACGTCAAACCAGAGGGTATGTCAGCACCCCTAGTTCCTGCACCTGTGTCCCAACCCATTTAATTGGAAGGGAGATGGACGGATGTTCAGAGAGGGGGCTGCAATGGTGGAATCTGCTCCCTGCTTCAGTTTACCAAAGTTTTGAATCTGTTGCCCTTCAGATCATACTGCAAGGTCCATTTGTTCTGGTGGCTAAGGGCTGAGCTTCTAAGAGAACTCCCATCACCTTTCCTAGAGAGCTGGGGTTTGGGTGAGAAGTATGTTGGGGACCCTAGTCCTCCACTGTATGTGGATTGAATGGATGTGTCCCCAGAGCACCTAACTGGGCACTGCAGAAAGTGAAATAAATCAGTTGTGGTCTTAAATAACTAAATATGTAAGTACCTTATTCTTGGCATGGCCCCTCTTCCTGTCAGCTGAGCAGGTTCCACCTCTCCTGATGATCAAGGATCCTAGAAATCAGTTTGCCATGGAACAATGTGGAATTTGCATTTTCACAGAGAATCTTTCATTTTTACATTTTGTGAAAAAATAAAAACACACAGTGGAACCCCGATTATCTGATCTAATTGGGACTGAGGTCAGATCAGATCATCAAAAATTTGGATAAACGGGAGACTTGGCGGGGCTTGGGCTGTCAGCTTATATTTACAATTTTTAACTATAAAACATTGCATTTGACAGATACCTATATAGTGGCCAGGGAAACTAAAGTTCAGCGTTTTATTTTAATTGTTTAAAAACATTTTAATTTTTTTATTGGAGAATTTGGGGGGTTTTATCACGGAAAACTAGAATCCCTGATGATGATGCATGGGTGGGGGACAGCCTGTCATAGGTTCAAGAAACTAGGACCTGCAGGCACCTTTCATCTGCTGCCTCCTTCAGGGGAGTGAGGCCTGCGGGAGTCCAGCAGATGCTATTCTTGAGTTACTAATCTAGAACTCTGCCATAACACTTAGAATGCCATTTTCCATCCACATGCCTGGGGCTTGCAAAGTGTCTAGTGACTGAGTGCAGGGCTCCTCTGGACCCATGTGTCATTCAGTCCATATCTGACAAGTGCTGAGTTGTGAATGTGCTGCTAAGCAGAATGTGCATGTGTAGCCTGTCTTTGCTTCAGGAGGTGCTCTAAAGTGGTAAAAGTTACAGACTGTTTAGTGTCTGAACCACCCGTAAAACTAAAGTCTGGGTTTGGCAGAGCACAATGCTTCCCTCCTAACTCATTCAGTCTCTCTCCCTAGTTGAGAAAGGAGGCTAATACCAGTGTTGTGCACTTACATAACTAAGAGCATTGTGCACACAAGTGTATTGGCATTATTAACCCCAATAGGATGGGTGCTGTCACCTACTGGCTAAGCCATTCTACTACCAGAAAAGAACCTGCTGGAGATCAGCTTTCTTTCTATAGATATGCCACAAACTTTCTGTGTTATCATTGGTAAATCACTTAAACTCAGGCTCAGATCCTCAAAGGTAATTAGGCTCCTAACTTTCAAGGGAGTTCAGTGTCAAACTGCAGGCTCTGAGCATCTCGCAATATTTACTATATTTACTCCTCACTACATTTGTGAGGCAGGGCAGGGCTAATATTTTCTGTGGCAGAGATACTAAGTGACATGCCCAAGGCCACAAAGGGAAGCGGTAGCAAAGCAGAAATGTTAACTGCTCTCTCTCAAGTCCCAGTTTAGTGCCCTTACCACTAGACCACCCACTGCACTATCACTGGTAAGGGTAGGGTGGGAGCATATCCCAGCCACCAGTGATTAACCTGTGTGTCATCTAACCGTATTCAAGCTAGGCCGAGGCGACATGGTGATTAAACATCTGGCAGATGACAGTGGCCTGTCCCCTCCCCACTGTTTGTCCCCTCACTCTTCATGTCACTTTTACAGCTTGGATGAGAAGCTCCATTGAGCCGGGGCCAGGCACATGGGTGGTGCTGTAAAATAATTAACAGTAAATAATGCGCCCTCTTTTGCCCTCCAGTGTCCAAACTGGCTTCGCTGCTGCAGGAGACACACGAGAAACAGCAAGGAATAGGCAACAGCACAGAGGGCGATGGAGAGGCCACAGGCTAGCAACAGGCACAAAGCAATGCTCAGAGAAATGGGGCAGGGCGCTGTGGTGATGGGTGCGCCCAGGGGGATGGGGCGGGGTGAGGCGGCAATAGGCGCAATGGGGTGCCCGGGGGGATGGGGCGGGGCGCTGTGGTGATGGGGGCGCCCGGGGGGATGGGGCGGGGCGCTGTGGTGATGGGGGTGCCCAGGGGATGGGGCGGGGCTCTATAGCGATAGGCGCAATGGAGCGCCCGGGGGGATGGGGCAGGGTGAGGCGGCAATAGGCGCAATGGGGTGCCCAGGGGGATGGTGCGGGG
>QXTE01000291.1:377575-436964 GCA_003942145.1 Platysternon megacephalum | reverse complement strand
GGGGGATGGAGTAGGGCTCTATAGAGATGGGTGCAATGGGGCGCCCGGGGGGATGGGGCGGGGCTCTATAGCAATAGGCGCAATGGGGCACCCAGGGGGATGGGGCGGGGCGCTGTGGTGATGGGGGCGCCCGGGGGATGGGGCGGGGCTCTATAGCAATAGGCGCAATGGGGCGCCCGGGGGGATGG
The DNA here is from genome assembly GCA_003942145.1 of Platysternon megacephalum. Taxonomy (NCBI): domain Eukaryota; kingdom Metazoa; phylum Chordata; order Testudines; family Platysternidae; genus Platysternon; species Platysternon megacephalum. The sequence continues at coordinate 436,776 of QXTE01000291.1, read as the reverse complement.
GGAGGTGCCGCGTGCAATGGGCGTTCCCGGACAGACAGGGGGCGGGGCCGAAGGGCGGGGGTGGGGGAGGAGCTACGTCCGCAAGGATCGCAGGGAGGCGGGGCCGGGAAGTTCCGCTACTCAGCGGACCCAACCTACAGCCTCTCTTGTGCCAGCCCCTCCGTACGTGCGCGGTGACGTAGCGTGCGTGCCCCTGCTCCCGAGCGCAGGAGAACCCGCACAGAGCTGCCAACGCCCGGCGGAGACTCTGAGGTGAGGGAGTGCGGCGGGGAACGGGACCCAGCGAATCCCGGGGGGCGCCGAGCCCCGCGCCCGCCATGGAGGGGGGATCGCGGGCATTCCCGCGCGTGAGGCTGGGGGCCCCTTCCCATGGGGAGCGGGCGGGCCGGGACTGGGGCCCTGGGTCGGGTGTTCGCTGAGCCGCCCTCGGTGCCGCGCCGCCGGAGCAGCGGGGATCTGGGCCTCCCGGGCGCAGCGGGGCCGGTGGGCCGTGGCCGTTTGTCTGCGGGCGGGGCTGCAATCTCCGGGCCCCGGGAGCTGGCGGGTGTTTCCGGGGGCAGGGGGCGGATACGGGGCGGGGGGCGCTCGCTCGCTTCCCCCTCCCCCGCGGCGCCGACTTCCTGCTTGTGCCGAGCCGCCGACATTTTACAGCACTAGGGAGGGATGTGGGGCCCGGCCTCTCGGCTCGCCCCTCCCCGGGCCGGGGCGCTCGCGCCTTCCGTCCGCTCTGAACGGCCGCAGCGCCCGTGTCCGCTCCCAGCGTGGGGAGGGGGCTCCGGCGGCCCCCTGGGGTAGGGGAGGAACACGCCTTGTGCGCTCCCTGCTCTTAGCAGCTGCTGCCTCAGCCGGCCTTGGAGCCCCGTTGCCGAGGCTGGGTCCGCACTACCATCCTGCTCACAAAAATCCACAAGGAGCCAAACGCGCAGGCCTCTGTGTATTAAACCAGTTACAGGGGGCTTCCTGGGCTGCACCCCCAACACGGAAGCCTTGTACTTCCACTNGGATGGAGTAGGGCTCTATAGAGATGGGTGCAATGGGGCGCCCGGGGGGATGGGGCGGGGCTCTATAGCAATAGGCGCAATGGGGCACCCAGGGGGATGGGGCGGGGCGCTGTGGTGATGGGGGCGCCCGGGGGATGGGGCGGGGCTCTATAGCAATAGGCGCAATGGGGCGCCCGGGGGGATGGGGAGGTGCCGCGTGCAATGGGCGTTCCCGGACAGACGGGGGGCGGGGCCGAAGGGCGGGGGTGGGGGAGGAGCTACCTCCGCAAGGATCGCAGGGAGGCGGGGCCCGGAAGTTCCGCTACTCAGCGGACCCAACCTACAGCCTCTCTTGTGCCAGCCCCTCCGTACGTGCGCGGTGACGTAGCGTGCGTGCCCCTGCTCCCGAGCGCAGGAGAACCCGCACAGAGCTGCCAACGCCCGGCGGAGACTCTGAGGTGAGGGAGTGCGGCGGGGAACGGGACCCAGCGAATCCCGGGGGGCGCCGAGCCCCGCGCCCGCCATGGAGGGGGGATCGCGGGCATTCCCGCGCGTGAGGCTGGGGGCCCCTTCCCATGGGGAGCGGGCGGGCCGGGACTGGGGCCCTGGGTCGGGTGTTCGCTGAGCCGCCCTCGGTGCCGCGCCGCCGGAGCAGCGGGGATCTGGGCCTCCCGGGCGCAGCGGGGCCGGTGGGCCGTGGCCGTTTGTCTGCGGGCGGGGCTGCAATCTCCGGGCCCCGGGAGCTGGCGGGTGTTTCCGGGGGCAGGGGGCGGATACGGGGTGGGGGGCGCTCGCTCGCTTCCCCCTCCCCCGCGGCGCCGACTTCCTGCTTGTGCCGAGCCGCCGACATTTTACAGCACTAGGGAGGGATGTGGGGCCCGGCCTCTCGGCTCGCCCCTCCCCGGGCCGGGGCGCTCGCGCCTCCCGTCCGCTCTGAACGGCCGCAGCGCCCGTGTCCGCTCCCAGCGTGGGGAGGGGGCTCCGGCGGCCCCCTGGGGTAGGGGAGGAACACGCCTTGTGCGCTCCCTGCTCTTAGCAGCTGCTGCCTCAGCCGGCCTTGGAGCCCAGTTGCCGAGGCTGGGTCCGCACTACCATCCTGCTCACAAAAATCCACAAGGAGCCAAACGCGCAGGCCTCTGTGTATTAAACCAGTTACAGGGGGCTTCCTGGGCTGCACCCCCAACACGGAAGCCTTGTACTTCCACTCTACTGGGAGCAGAGATTGGAGGTAGAGGGCTCAGCACCTGGCTATTTCCTGGCATATGCTGCACATACAAGCTTTTTAAATTCAGATCTCCAGTACTTCACTGCTATGGCAAGCTAGATGTGTAAAAGGGACAGAAACCATCCTGTCTTTGTCTAAGGTAGATGCCACATATCATGCATCAGCCACCTAATGACACTTGTGCAGAGTAGAGCTGGCTTAATATTACTTTACCAGCTTCATCTTTTCATTTCCTGATTCTTGTTCATTGAATATTTTAACTGTAATATAACTTTTTGGTATACTTGTATGTTATGGGTTCAGCCTTCTGATCCATTGTCTAATGCCCTAGAATATATGAATGCTAGTTTGTCTAAAAGGATTGCAGGATTGTTTTTTACTTAGGTAATGAACAAAAGAGAATGAATGGAAGTAACTTCCTTCCTAGATATTTTAAAGTTGATCTACTTGAGCTGCAACATTAATAGAGTTCCTGTAAAAAGATCCAGTAGTTTCATTTAACCTTGTTTCTTAATTCAAAAATAGTCATTGACATCATCTGAGTTATGACTTGTCCGTGGAAGCTGTTTTCTTTGCCTTGTTCTCCCTTTGCAGCCCAGTCATGGGCTATCTCATGTAGTGTAAAAGCAGGTGCACATAGGATAGCATACTTTCCCCTCCAATACAGTGTACATTTTTGGCCCTTTTTAAAAACTCTTTCCATAGTCGTGTCATTTTGTTTCTGGCTAGAGCTACAAGAGAATAAGATTCAGTGCTGCTTGGAGGGTAGACTGGTAGATCACTTATAAATCCCCTTTACTCCTTCCAAATCTCAAATCTATTGTGAAAGTGATACATATGAACTACTGTAGTGCGCAAACCCTCCCCCTGTTTGTATTATAAGTGTTCTTTTGGCAACTCAGACTGTGCTTGCATTAGCCCTTTTGTGTGTGTGAAAAACTTCATGCTGGTGTATATTTACTAGTAGTAGCAACAGTGGAAATGCTAGCAAGGGCAAGAGTCCAAGCAGTAGCCACTATTCAAAGTGCTGTATGGTGAAAATTCTTGGAGCAGATCTTCACAAAAGGATGGTACAAAGCCTGTTGCCTTGTCTACAATAACACTCATGAAACTCCACTGGATGTAGTGTTAGCAATGCTGGGAATTTTTTAAGCCAAAAGCATAATGTAAACAAGACCACATTGAGGAAGCCATGTTGGTTGACAGTAATACAGTCAGAAATAGTTTAGTTTGGCCATTTGTGATTGAGTCCTTTGTCTCAGGTTTACCTGTGGGTATGGCTTGCTTCTGGGAAAATGAGGTGCATTTAAACTACAGCATTATAGATTGCAGTGCCCAGGAAATTTTTTTTGAAAGTGGGTTTGAGAAATGGGTCAAGAAATATCATGGTACTGCTTAGAATAATGCAGTAGATCTAGAAATGTTCAGAGCTATCATTTTCGGTCAGTAAAGGGTTAACTTTTTCATAATAAAATAGAAATTATTTTGTTAGTGTCCTAAAATTTCTATCTGAAGCTTTTGGTCACTGGAAATACGTGAATATGGCAAACTTCAAAGTACAATCTTGTAAAATGGCAGCTTATGCTAATCTTTGTTTTCCTTTGAGTGTGGTGAAGGAAAAATTAGCATAGAAAAGTCTGTTAGAAAAGAGCATATTGACATGTACAAGATTTATACATGTACAAGCACAGAATTGACTCAGCGTGTTGGAACCAGTAGATCAATATTTCCATTATTACCATTCTTTGTAAAGAGAGCACCTTGTTTTAAAAGTCTCTGCATTGAGTAATTGAACAGAGAATGGTGACAAACATTGCTTCCGATGCAAGATGGAACATGTCCAAGATTTAACTTGCTTATATGGTGAAACTTTGACAGAGCTGTATGTGCATATATGTAATGTCTTATGGTTGTGTTTTTCATGACCTGTAACTAATGCATTTAGTCTGATTACCTTGTAGCTGGGTGTATGGTTGGCATGTTGTTAGAAGAAATTTGTTTGCCCTAAAGTGACAGTTTGTTCCAGACAGGTTCCCCAGAATCTTTTTTCCCCCTCTGATACAGAAAATCTGAAACTAGACTTTGATCATGAAATATCTCTGACTTGCTGAGGTTTGAAATTATTTGTAGTAATAAATAATGTAGCTGGCCATATGATGACCAGATCATTTTAAAATGGTCTCTTTTTGCAAGATTAGAAGCACAGAGAAAATTAGAAATGAGGAAGGTAAAATGATTAGGAGATCAGAGAAGATATAATCATTGTACAAAATAATGAATAGTATAGAGCAGGTAATCTGGGTGCTTTTTATTTGTCTATTCTCTTAGTACAAAAACAATGATAAATTGAAAAGGAACTGATAAAGAACTAATTCTATGAGCATGTGATTCTATAAGTATCTGTTATAGAATATTTTGCTCCTTTCTGTAAAATATCTACTATGGGTCACTTTCAGAGACAAGAACAAGACTTGATGAATCGCTGGTCTGATTCAGTATAGCAGTCTCTTTCTTCCTGCTAGACCTTTGATCTAGTACCAAAACTAAAATGCCCTGGATCTTGTTAGCCATACCCATAAATATTCTAAATTTAACTTTTTAGCATTGGAATGTGTGCAGCCCTACAAATCAGGAAGATGTGCCTTGATCCCTGCTTGGAACCTCATAACATACATAATAACAATATTATAAGCCCGTGGCTCTCAACTTTTTCCAGACTACTGTACCCCTTTCAGGAGCCTGTTGTCTTGCGTACCCCCAAGTTTCACCTCACTTAGACTATTTGTTCACAAAATCATGCATAAAAATACAAAAGCGTCACAGCACAATATTACTGAAAATTGCTTACTTTCTCATTTTTACCGTATAATTATAAAATAAATCAATTGGAATATTAATATTGTACTTACATTTTCAGTATATAGAACAGTATAAACAAGTCATTGTATGAAATTTTAGTTTATACTGCCTTCACTAGTGCTTTTTATGTAGCCTGTTGTAAAACTAGGCAAATATCTAGATGAGTTGGTGTACCCCCAGGGATACGTGTACCCCTGATTGAGAACCACTGCTATAAGCAACATGCATTATTACAATAACAGTAGCCTAGATAGATTTTGTTTAACTGACTTGTAATATCAACAGCTTGTCAATGACTTTTTCTGTTCTTTAGGCACCCACATCCCACTGAAATTCAAGGAGAGTTGGGAATCTAATTTATTTAAGCTCATTTGAAAATCCCAGCCATAATGAATGGGTCATATGCCGTATTAGCCAAAGGAATCAGTGAGAGGGAATTGCCACCAATTCTGATACTTTAGCAGACTCTAAAACTGAGTGTCATGTGTATTGTAGGGTTTAAATTTGGTGCAGAACTGTGGATGTCTTGGCCATATGGGAATACAGTCCATCTCCTGCTTTATTGAAGGCCTTCTGTAGCCTATGTTACAGCTTCTAGCACATCCCTCCCTACAGTAGTGTGGGTATAAGTGTCTAAAATCAGTGGGAAGAGCATAGAGGTGTGAAGAACTTAGTTTAAGGCAGGAGATGGTCTGCGGTTTTCTGCTACATATCCTGTAGTTCATTGAATTACTGAGTGAAAAAAACAAGTCCACACACCTCTAGTTCCTAGACACACAGTAAAATTAAACTGATGCAAGCAAGGTGCAGAATTTTATTAGAGATACCAATATTTAATTGTTTGAACTGCTGCTTCTCTGTCTCTTGCTAATGATTCCCACTTTAAAGAGAAGCAGTTTAAATCTCCAAATTGGACACACAATTAATGGGAAAATTCTTCCCCTGCCCAAACTACTTAAATCTGCAATTTTTTATTCTTTTTAAAACAGTTTCAGGCTGAAAGAATTGGGTGAAGGAGGTTGAAATTTTGCATGGGAATAGCCCTTAATAAGAAGTGTCTTCTAGCTGCTTGATAAAAATCAGTCTTGATTTGGTTGCTCTTTTTAAGCCTTTGCTCATGTGCAGTAGAGTTGGTTTGAGTTCAACAAGTTTGACATTCCAAGTGCAGTGTGTCCATGCTGTGGAAGTGCCTGATCCTCATGCACTGTAAGCTTAACTCTGTTCTCTCCTGACCTTCTGCAGAGGTGGGTTTTAGAGATTTTTAAGCAATTATCAGAAACACGGTCTTGTAAGAGTTGCTGTTGCTCTCGTTGAGAAAAGGCCTCCTTAGCTTATGCAGCAGTTCTCAAACTTCATTGCACCTCGACCCTGTTCTGACAACAAAAATTACTGCATGACCCCTGGCAGGTGTATGGGGGGAGGCAGAGCCTGAGCCCCACTGCCCCAGGCCGAAGCCCAAGGGCTTCAGCTTTAGCCCGGGGTGGCGAGGCTCGGGCTTCAGCCTCGTGCCCCAGCGAGTCTAATACTTGCCCTGGTAACCCCATTAAAATGGGGTCGTGACCAACTTTGGCATCCTGACCCATAGTTTGAGAACCGCTGGGTAATGAGCACAAAACTGGGAGGCAGGAGGTCTAGAGTTCTAAGATTTCCTCTTCCACTTTCTGGCCTCAGTAATTGCTGTTTCTTCCTTGGGGGGGCCTCTGCATATACCTACTCTTGGGATAAGTCACCAACAGCATTGTAAGCTTCTGAATTTTATCAGGTCCATGCTCACCACAGCACTTGAATGGTCAGCACCTGGTGTTGCACAAGGGAGGTATGACTCTCAACTGCTTCACTTCCTTCCTGCGGTTAGGCTGCATGGAGAGGAACCTCTCTCTTTAGTCTGGCTTTTGGCCAGGCTTCTAGCCCTCTTCAAATTGAGTTGGTTGTTTTTGACAATGTTAAAAATTGTTAAGTAGTCTGATGCTTTCAGGATACTTCTTGTGCTATCCTCCTTTCATACACTTGAGTGAAATCTGACACCACAGCTACTCACAGAAGGAGGCAAATATAATTTGTCATTTTACTGATGGGCCTTTAGTTATCTCACAGATTACAGTACTGCATTGTGGTGGGATAGAATGCCTAGAAGACACACACACAGAGCACAATATTCTGGGGCATCCACTGGACAGATTGCTGAGAGGAAGGATGATCAGTCAAAACCAATTATATGGGCATGGTCTTATCCATGCTTCAAAAAATGTGTGCTCAGCCAGTGACAGGAAGCCAGTGTGTCAGAGTAGGGCACTGACAAAAGTTACACTGTTAGCTTTCACGGTTACTAATAGTGTTAACCATGGGGTAAGCAGACACAAACAATGTCAAGAGCCAGCCAAGCAACTAACTAGTTACAGACTAGCTGAAAAAGTTGTGAATCGGTATTGGAATTAAACAAATAATTACATTCCACAAACTGTAAAAGGGCACAAAATTAATTAAAAATCTGACATTTTTACCTACTGTTATTGCAAGTAACACCGAATATCATTAAACTTAAGAGGCAAAACATTTTATTTTTCACTTAATATACTTTGTGTTTAACAGCACTTCATTTATGGTCAGTTTCCTCAACCTTTCACACAGCAGTAAGGCAGAAAGAAATCTCTTTAACAAAAAAAAAAAAGGGGGGGAGGCGGGGAGGCGGGAGGAGAAGAATATTGAGACTGGAGGGAATGTGTGCAACCTGAAATTACTTGTTTATTTTTCAAAAAATAAGCAAGTTAATGGGGGTGATGTGTGTGTTCATCCCTGTAACATCTTTGGTGGGGTGAAAATTGTTTCGGGGTGGAAATAGTTTGGAGTTAAGATAATTAGGAAGATAATCGTTTCTTAAGGCACCATGAACAAGCATTTACATAGGATTGTGTGCCATTTTACTACACATGCTTCTTTTGGTGATGAAGATAAACCTTCATTTTTATTTTTTGTAGGTGCTTGTAAGCTGCTGAAATTTTCCATGCTTGGTCTCAGTTTAGAAGTCACTTTTGAAAGGGAATTTTGCTCAAATTAGCTCTAAACCAATTTGAATTAACGGGGGTAAAAAAAGTACTTGTGGTTTTAGGTAGCTTTTTTACATGCAAAACTGGAAGCAAAACTTCAATATCAGAAGTCTTCAGGTAAGATGCTCTTTGGTTACTTTGTGAACTTTCAAAATAAGTACAGAAAGTAACAGAGTATAGCTTCACTGCAAAAAGAGGTTGTGTGCTTATCTCAGGCTAGCTAACTTGACTTTAAATAGCAGTGAAAACATGGCACCTTGGCTTTTAGCTTTCCTTATCAGCTAAAGTTAAAGCTTATAGGGATAGGGGGGAGAGTTGAACTTGAGCTGTTAACCAGAGTTAAAAGCAGTTGCCTTCACTACTGTTTCACCTCAAGTTAGGAATACTTTTTTTTTTTTTGCACATTGGAGATGTATTCTGAGTTAAGTGTCTTGCTATCATTGCAATCCAAGTTACTAATTGTGCTACTTAAATACCTAGCTAATAGACATAGGAAAGTCTCATGCTCAGCAGAAGTAAGGCAGCTGGAACTTGTAGATTCTACATGTAAATAGCTTTGAATTTGTATTTTTTATTGAAAATGGAAACTAAAATATGAACTTTAGTAATGTTAACAGTGGATTAATTTATTGGAATCTGTCAGTTATATAGTTAACACTGTTGGTTAGTACTTACCTTCTGGGAAGGGTCAAAGTGTTCAAGGGAGGTCAGTATGAGTGGAATTGGGATCCATGTGATTCCACTGTGTCCCTGATTCCATGCATTATGAAGCACATTTAGCCTTGGTTTCTAGAGAAGTAATATTAATGCTGTAAATAGGCCGTGAAGTCATTTAAAACATAGTTTGCATCTGAAATCACTTTCAAAAATAGTTTCACTTTGTTCTAATGAGGACTTATTAAATATGAGCATTCAACAAGCAAAATGCCTCATTAAGCAAATTCCTTACTTGAGTAATTTGTGACTTAATCTCAGATCTTGTAATAATAGAGTTGATGTGTTGCAAATGAATTTTGATGTTCCAAAGATCTTGATTAAATAAGTTCTCAGTTACCAACAGGCAGTTATTTACCTGTAGTGAACTTTTAAGTTCAGCCAATCCATGCAATGAAACGGGCCGTGGTTACATGGTCCATAAAAGAGGAAGCTGTGATGCAGCTGGCGCTCAACAGGAAACTAATACAGGATGTGTACACAAATTTGACGGCTCAGTTTCCTCAGGCTAGATAGATGTAGAATCATAGAACTTAAGATCAGAAGGGACCATTATGATCATCTAGTCTGACCTCCCGCAAGATGCAGGCCGCAAAAGCTGACCCACCCACTCCTGAAATAATTCTCTCCCTTGACTCAGCTGTTGAAGTCCCCAAATATTGATTTAAAGACTTCAAGTACAAGATAATCTTCCAGCAAGCGACCCCTGCCCCATGCTGCGGAGAAAGGCGAAAAACCTCCAGGGCCACTGCCACTGCCAATCTGTATGTACATTTTAACCTAAAAAAGAGGCATTGATGCAAGTGTAAGTTACCAAACTTAGACTCAAGGCTGGAAATGGAAAAGCTATGTCTTCCATATCAATTTTAATTGCTCAGACTGCATATGTGAAGGTAAAAACTTAATAGCTTATAGCTTCTGATTTTAGGGCTAGAAGGGATGTGATCGTCTGTCTGATCTTTTGCTAACAGCCCATAGAATTGCCTTCTAATTCTTGCAATGATCCCAATAACTTGTGGTTGAACTAGAGCATATCTTAACTAGTCTGCAATGTGTGGATGACTATGTTGCCTTAGGAACCCTTTAGCTTTTTTGTTTTAAATTTGGAAGTAAATCAGGAAACTTGCATTTTAATTTAATTACTGATAAGAGACTGCTTAAATAAGAAATCAAGGCATCTGCTTCTGTAACTCTTTGAGCTGTGCATCAACCTGTTTTGTGTGCTGGTAGAAACTAAGTGACACTTAATATTCCTGACCACTGAAGCTCCTTCTGTAGGAATCTAGTAGTTTTGCTGAGCTAAGGGGACAGACTTTATTTATAATGTGCTCGTACTTCATAGAGCAGATAGAAATGGTCCTTAAGTAAAAAGGAAAGGAATAGAGAGATGGACTGGGTAGAAAACATGGAAAGGAGGCAAACACAGGAAGGAAATGTTATATAAATAATTTCATCTTAATTATAGTTAATAACACCCAGGGACCCCATCCTACTAGATATACACACACACGGACACTGTTCCTGCCTTGAAGTACTTATTATCTATAAAAGTATGAACAAGTATTTTTCCTGCTTTTCTCAGCAGATGATGCACGTTTTATTGGGTGTGAGGAATTTGCTCATATCCTGTGTTGGACTAGATTATTTTTTCTCTTAATCTGTGTGTGTGTGTGCACTCTTTTTTATTTATTTATTTTAAATCTGTAGATAATATTGTTTAATTTTCCTTTGTTAGACTTACACTAGGTGTCAGGTAAGACTTTCAGAAATGGAGGTCTGAATTTAAGATCCTAAATCTATATTTGGAAGTCAGGCCATTTATTTAGGTGCCTAAATATGGCCTTAAAAGCCAAAATGTATATATGATTTAAAAAAAAATCGTGGCCCAAGATTTTTTGGACAATAACCAGCATGGATAAATCCTTAAACCTGACTCTTACCCTCTTTCTCTCTCCCCNGAGGGATAGCTCAGTGGTTTGAGCATTGGCCTGCTAAACCCAGGGTTGTGAGTTCAATCCTTGAGGGGGCCACTTAGGGATCTGGGGCAAAATTGGTCCTGCTAGTGAAGGCAGGGGGCTGGACTCGATGACCCTTCGGGGTCCCTTCCAGCTCTAGGAGATAAAAAAAAAAAAAAAGTGTCATTGTGTGTGTTTAGCATTTCTAGATGTGGAAAAACCTATCCAAACTAAAATTGGGAGTGGCCTTCAGTGGAATTTTGGGGTAAGGTTCCAAGGGGAGAACAACAGAAGGGAGATAAAGGAGATTACGGCCTGGGAACTGCTATCTGCTACAGCAGGGGTAGGCAACCTATGGCATGCGGGCGGGCGGCACGCGAGCTGATTTTCAGTGGCACTCTCACTGCCCGGGTCCTGGCCACCGGTCCGGGGGGCTCTGCATTTTAATTTAATTTTAAATGAAGCTGCTTAAACATTTTAAAAACTTTATTTACTTTACATACAACAATAGTTTAGGTCTATATTATAGACTTATAGAAAGAGACCTTCTAAAAACATTAAAATGCATTACTGGCATGCAAAACCTTAAATTAGAGTGAATAAATGAAGACTCGGCACACCACTTCTGAAAGGTTGCCGACCCATGTGCTACAGTTTCCTTCTGATGATTGCAGGCTGGCTGTAATCACCAATAAGTGGAGCACTTAGAGTGGAGAAGAGTTATCTTGTTCTCAGTGCTGGTATTGTAGTGGCTCCCAAAGATGGCCAAGAAGAGTCATTGCAGAGGAAGCGCTGTTGGGTGGATGACTGGGTGGGTAACTAAAGCTGGTACAAACATACAAAAAACTGAGAAGCCCATGCAGCAGCTTACATTTTCTTATATTTTTAACTTACCCTCTTGAAAACAGGAAGTGAGTTCCAGGCCTCGCCCAGATACTATCCACTCCCTACCAATGCAGCCTAGCCACACAGCTTGAGAGAGCCTAGCCTATAGCAAATCCAACAAAAAAAAATACAGATCAGCCTATTTTCCTGAATGGATCCCATTGGAGAGTTAGTGTGGCGTATTCATAATTTAGATCTGTTTTAAATTGGTTTACACTTAGTATTTGAGCTTGTTAGTTGTGACCTGGTGTCACTTTTGAATATACTGGGTAACTTAGTTGGAGTTCTATACTCCTTCCATTTTCATGTAGAAATTGAATAAAATGAACCAGTAAATTCTCACTAAAGCTTAGTCTATGCTCAATTCACTTCTTAACCAACTTTCTTTTGCCTTATTTCTCCCACAACTAAGCAGATGAATATTTAGCTCTTTCTTGCATCAGGTATATTATAGTATTGCCAGCAGCTGCAATGGTGTTGCTCTTGCCACCGATGGGGATTGCATCTGAATCCTTATATCTTTAGTGCAATTCTGCATCCTAGCATGAATGATTCACCATAAATCATTTAAAAAGTAGAGTAGTCTAGCCCCTATCTTCTTATGGATCTGTTTCTCTAAAACAGTGATACTCAGATGAGACTCTTTAATGTGTGCTGCAAAGAGCTGCAGGAGACATATTAAAACACTGTGCTTTTACTATGTTATTAACCAATTAAGTTATCTACTTGCACTAAATTATTAATTTATTTGCTGTGAGAATTTTATATATTAAAAATATATAGTACGATAGTAAATGAAACAATGAATTCGCACTACTGTGGCTCTTTTGGGTAATGCTGATCGCTAATTTGGCTTCTGAACCGCTGAGGTCTGAGTATCACTGCTCTAAAACACTCCCCCTCGCCTTTTTTTTTTTTTTTTTTAAATTATTAAATAAGAATCCTGTTTCTTAAATCAAGACTGAGTTGGTCTCCGTGTTGTCTGATTTTCACTGACATGTTTTTTTCCTCTGAAACATTATTCTTGTCCCTCAGTCATACTATAAGTGATTACACTCGTTATAGTTGGTATGGCAACACCCATTTTTTCATTTTCTCTTTGTGTGTGTGTGTATCTTCCTACTGTATTTTCCACTGCATGCATCCGATGAAGTGGGTTTTAGCCCACGAAAGTTTATGCTTAAATACATTTGTTAGACTCTGAGGTGCCACAAGTACACCTCTACCCCGATATAACGTTGTCCTTGGGAGCCAAAAAATCTTACCGCATTATAGGTGAAAACCGTGTTAAAATATATGGAGATATACCTATCTCATATAGCTGGAAGGGACCCCGAAGGGTCATCGAGTCCAGCCCCCTGCCTTCACTAGCAGGACCAATTTTGCCCCCGATCCCTAAGTGGCCCCCTCAAGGATTGAACTCACAACCCTAGGTTTAGCAGGCCAATGCTCAAACCACTGAGCTATCCCTCCCCACAGTAGATGGTGTTATATCAAACTTGCTTTGATCTGCCGGAGTGTGCAGCCCCACCCCCCCGGAGCACTACTTTACCGCGTTATATCTGAATTCGTGTTATATCGGGTCGCGTTATATCGGGATAGAGGTGTACTCCTCATTCTTCTAACTAAATGCTAAACTCTGCCTTTGTATGCAAGTGCCATAGAATGTAGGGAAAATATTAAGTGAGATTGTGTAAGTCATTAAATATTTCTCTGGTCACTGGTCTTAACCTCAAATATGTAGTCAAATTGACCTGAATGAAAGGACTAGATTTACCAATAATCCTTTTGAACAAGGACTTGTCCTTTGAAAATACACTAACCCTGCACTCTCCTGGGGGGCCAGATTATTTAAACTAAGTATTGGGCACATGAATGGAGTGTGTTCCCTAAGATGTGGCATCAGATTAGACGTTGGAATTTTTGCAGTTTACGTATGCTTCTTACTCTACCACGTCTACATAGGTTAGCAAATTCCTGTTTTTTCTGGTGCTAGCCAAAGTATGAAACGGAGTAGAGGATTAATGTCATTGTCTACCATGCCTACATAAGTCTTCCCCGTAGTAAAGGGCTTAATGTGTATGAAAAGAGCAGTATAAATGACAGTGTTGAAGGAGTGAAATGCCAGATGGTGCTTTATATCTTGTTCTGAGAAATTCTTTGCTACCATTTCCTAAAAGTGGCTTAATTCTTATGCACCCATGGCTCAAAAGATAAGGTTGCAGTGAGGATTCTATTGCAAACCTTATTTTTAGCAACCACTGAAAATGTCTAACAATTTTCAGATCTGTTCTGAAGACAAATAAGCATTTGAAGAAAAACTGGTAATTCTTCACTTCCGTCACATGGATGGAGAATAACTTGTTACAAAAATGCAGATTGCATTAAAATACTTGGGTTGAATTGAAATAATTATTGAAAGAAACTGCCTAAACAGAAGGTAACATTGACAACCAAATTAAGGCTATGTCTACATTACAGACTTTACAGCAGCACAACTGTACTGCTGAAAGCTCTCCCTGTCAGGAGAACCTCTCCTGCTGACATAAAGCTGTCCACACCAGCACTTTTGAAACTTATGTTGGTCAGGGGTGTGTGTGTGTGTGTGTGTGTGTGTGTGTTTTTTTACACCCCTGACTGACAAAAGTTTTACCAACAAAAGTGGTGGTGTAGACCAGCAGTTCTCAACCTTTTTCTTTCTGAGGCCCTGCCCAATATGCTATAAAAATTCCACGGCCCACCTGTGCCACAACTACTGTTTTTCTGCATCTCCAGTAGATTAAAAGCCAGGGCCAGCAGTAGGTGGTGGCAAGCAGGGCAACTGCTTGGGGACCCATGCCACAGGGGGCACTATGAAGGTAAGTTGCTCAGACTTCAGCCCCAGGCGGTGGGGCTCGGGCTTTAGCTTTCTGCCCTGGGCCCCAGTGAGTCTAACACCGGCCTTGCTCTCTGGATTATTTTGACGGACCCCCTGAAATGTTCCCCGGACCCCTGGTTGAGAACCACTGGTGTAGACAAAGCCTAAGTTAGTTTTGTCGTGGCCCAACCCTGTACTCTTCAGTTAATTTGCATTGCCGCATCTGTAAGTGATATGGACTTTTGGACACCCTTCCCAGAAAGTTGCTTTCTGGACTCTTTTTTTCTTCATGCTGTTTGTCACCAGTTGGAGGCAAGATATCAGCTGATACCATAAATTGACCAATAGGTGTGCTGAATAGAAAATATCCACTGGACTAAAGCTAAAAATTACCTAGTGTATTAACCAGTTTCTTATGACCTATTTGAGGCTTGTGTGAAATTGAGTGTGAGGCTACCTTGGCCAGAGGGCTCCAGTGATCGAAGATGCTCATTCTGTATTTGAGACTGCTTGATGAAACTGGGTTGATAATGACACTAGTGCTTTTCTGTGAGAAAGTAAGCAAAAAATCTAAATATTTTCTTTTGTTCCCTTAGATTCATATTGGATTTGATATACTAACAGACTTCAGCTATGCAGACAATTAAATGTGTGGTCGTGGGTGATGGTGCTGTTGGTAAAACATGTCTCTTAATTTCTTACACAACAAACAAATTCCCATCGGAATATGTACCAACGGTGAGTATAAAGGGTGAAAATGTCATTGTTTTGGGGTGTTGGGGGCGGGCGAAAGGAAAAGCAAAATCCTGTAGTTAATTTTATGGTCTATATACTGTTACTTTCTTGTGCTCCTCCCAGATCTTTTACTTTTATCACATCTCTCCCTCTCTATTTGGTACCCAGACCTGATGTCTCATGACAAGCTAGGAAGCAACATGTTCAAGGCACATTCTGCTTATAATAAGCAAAAGTTATTATAGCTTCTGTATTGCTTCTCTTTGTGTGTTTTGAGACATTGGCATAAGTGAATTCTTGTCCGTGATTTATCTGTTCCTGCTGCATAGCCTTCATCTGAAGACCTAACCCTCTCATCTGTTGACAGTACAGTTGGGTGCTGTGAGTGGGATTATTTCAACCTCTTTTAACTTTAAGTGGGGTATGAGCAGCATACATGCTTAAAAGATGTAATTTTAAATAGGGATGATTCCTGACCATTCATTTTTTTCCAGCCTCAAATACATGTGCTCACACTGCTTCTCCTGTCTTTGGGGAGTGATACTGTCCCTCCTTGTATTCCATCTGCAAGATCTTGAGCCTGAGGACAAGAAAAGAGGCAGAACTGC
Source organism: Platysternon megacephalum (assembly GCA_003942145.1). Classification (NCBI taxonomy): domain Eukaryota; kingdom Metazoa; phylum Chordata; order Testudines; family Platysternidae; genus Platysternon; species Platysternon megacephalum. The sequence goes on along the minus strand of QXTE01000291.1, from coordinate 420,914 downwards.
CTACAGGCTCTCCTACTGCAAGAGATTTTGGCAATCAAGTCTTACGGTTCTGAGGCTTCCAGTACCTCAGTTTCTATGATGGACCCATGTTTGTCTCATGTCCCATCTAGGGGCTAAGAGGTAGTGGAGGTAGCCATATACTTAAGATTGCAGGAATCAAGGCAAAGGAATTTGACCAGCCAGGATCAGAAGGTCGGTTGGTAAAAGGTATCAATATACTTCTCTCTCCAGTTTAAGCTTAGAAGAGGCATGGAAAAGTTGTGGCTTCAGAGGATCTATCTGATAGCTCTAGGAAGCATTACCCCACAGGTCCTAATCCTCTCTGTGGTCCTGAAACAAGGGCAAGAAGGAGGTATCTAGAACCCCTTCTTCCTTTCCTTTGGAGGAGGAAAAAAATCACTAAGTGAGAGTGCTGAGGTGGAAGTACAAGCTTCTGGTTCTATTGCAACTGATCCCCTAGTTCTCCTTCAAGTGATTGTGCACATATACATTCCATTGTAGGGGTGTGTGTGTGCATGCTCAATGCACTTGAGTTGGAGACTTTTTTGCCAGCATGTGCCCCTGCTCTCCTCGTGGTCTCAGGCAAGGGCATAAAAGGGGCATGTCCACCACCTTCCTCTGACTTTCTTCTCACTGCTTGTGGCAAGAGCTGGAGCTGCATGTATCCTTAGCTTTGGTCAACCAGCTTTAGAAAACTTTCTCTCTAAAGTTGTTATAGTTATACTATAAGTGTAGTTTAGTGTATATAGTGTAGAATAGTATAGTTATATATACTTTTATTACTACCTGGAAGATTTACTATGAAGAAATCCCTGGTTCTAAACAATGTGCCACATGCAAGGCTGTTATCCTGGTCAGGTGGGCACAAGAGAGAAAAACAGGAGAAGGCCACAGGTGGGGGGGCCCAAAGCCAAAACCTGAGCTCCGTGTGTGTGGCAAAACTGAAACCCAAGGGCTTCAGCCCTGACAGCCCCGGGGTGGCGGCTGTAACCTGAGCCCCGCCACTCAGGGCTGAAGTTCTTGGGCTTTGGCCCCGGCCTTGGGCAGTGGGGCTTGGGATTCAGCCCCAGGCCTCAGCAAGTCTAATGCCACCCTTGGCGACCCCCATTAAAATGGGATTGGGACCCACTTTAGGGTCCCAACCCACTGTTTGAGAACTGGTGCACTAGACCCTCTCTCCAACACAAACCTCAATATCCCCCTAAGAAGAGACCAAGATCTCCTAGACATCAACAGCTGTCTTTAATGTAGTGGGCCCTTCTCATCAGACAACTTCAAAACAGTCATTTTGATTGAAGACAGTATATCAACAATATCTCCTTTTGAGTCATGTCTATCCCTTTTTTACCGTGCTTGGGAAAACATCACATCAGACAAGTGGGTCATGGTTAAGGAGGGATATGTTATCCAGTTCCTTTTAGCAACCTACATTCCTCGTCCCTCTTCAGGGCCCCTCTCATGAGACAGTTACTTCAAGTGCTGTGGTCTTTTCTGGAATTGGGAGCAATAGAAGTTGTTCCTTACCAACATGAAGGGAAAGGCTTCTATTCCCGATACTTTCTGATTTCGAAGAAATCTGGGGGCTTCCATCCTATTCTAGACTTAAGAAAGCTGAACGGATTCATCAGAAAGATCAAGTTCAGGATGGTCACCCTTGCTTCTTCCCTGGAGATTGGTAGCTGTCCTCGATTTTACAAGATGTATACTTCCACATTGTGATACGTCCCTCCCACATTAATTACCTTTGATTTGTGGTAGGCACCAACCAGTACATAGTGCTCCCTTTCAGTTTGTCATAAGCTTTAAGGGTCTTCACCATGTGTATGTCAGTGTTAAGCAGCACATCTGTCATTTAGGCATTCAAACTTTCATTTACCTGGACAATTGGCTGATGTGGGCAGCATCAAGAGACCAGATCCAACATCAGAGTCATCAGATGCCTGTCATTAAGTCATCTTTTGTCTACGCCTGAAACTAAATTTGGAGAGGTCTCAAGTGCAACCCACTCAATGTATATCTATAACAGGGGCATACCTCAATAGTCATGGCTTCTCTCCCTGTGGAAAGGTATAGAACTATAGCAGCCTTTCCAATGGCCTCAGATCCAGCCCTATAACAGTGTATACCTGCCTGCAGCTCCTAGGCCTTTGTTCCATCATAGATGCATTTCTTCTTCCCTGGTCCAATCTGCTCCTATATGCATTCCCTCCAGTTCCTCTCATTCCCAGAATTCTCAGGAAGCTGAAACAGGACAAAGTATTGTTGATCATCATTTCACGAGCATGGCCAAGACATTGTTGGTTCACGGATCTACGTTGCCTCTCCATCTGTTCACTGAGAACTTCACCACTAGTGGCAGATCTTCTGTCATAGAACTAGGGTGAATCTCTGCACTCACCTTACTGCATGGATGATCTCTGGTTGAACACTCATGAGAAACTGTGATCCCGATAGGTCCAGACCATCTTGGTGAGTAGCAGAAAGTCCACTAGAGCCACACACAAATCAAAGTGGGAGATTTTTCCCCTTTGAGCACAGTCCCACAAAGTATCGCCACGTATAGTCCAGTTTGTGCATAACTGCAGTATCTCCTACATTTGAAATCCTCAGGCCTCTCAGATAGTCCTTTGAGAGTTCACCTGGGTTCTATTTCAGCATATTTGCCAATAGATAGATTTTCCATCTTCTCTGATCCTCTTGTATTGAGATTTTCAAAAGGCCTAGTTCAGGGGTCGGCAACCTACGGCACGCGTGCCAAACATGGCACGCGAGCCGATTTTGGGTGGCACGCCGCTGCCTGCCAGTCCCAGCCCCACTCAGCCCCCCCGCCCACCGCTCTCCCCTGCGGCGGCAGAAGGCAGAAGCTTGGTCCTGCGGCAGCCAAGCTTCCCCCCCCCCCGCGTGGTGCCTTCCTGCCCCATCTCCCCCTCCCTCCCGAAGAGCAGCTGATCGCCCGGGGGGAGGGGGGCGGAGCCGAGCCGCAGCGTGCTCGCTGCTCCGTAGAGGAGACAGAGAAGAGGTAGGGACGGGGCCTTGGGGACGCGGGTGGAACAGGGCATATCCCTCCCAGCCCCCTGCCATGACCCGCTCAGGGCAGGGGGCTGGGAGCACCCCCACAAGCCAAGCCCCCCAGCCCTCTGCCCTCACCCCTGAATCCCCCCACACACCCAGCCCTCTGCCCTGCCCCCCCTACATGTCCAGCCTTCTGCCCGGCACCCCCACATCCCTCCTCCCTGCCCCGCCTCCCCCCCAGGTCTAGGGTCCCAGCTGCCAGCCCCATGCCAGCTGGCGTCCCGGCCGCAGGCCGCGCTCAACCCGCTGCAGGCCTAGGTGAACAGAACCCCAGGCTGGCAGCTTAAGATCAGCATTTTAATTTAATTTTAAATGAAGATTCTTAAACATTTTGAAAACCTTGTTTACTTTACATACAACAATGGTTTAGTTATATAATATAGACTTATAGCTAGAGAAGGTCTAAAAAACTTTAAAATGTATTACCGGCACGCGAAATATTAAATCAAAGTGAATAAATGAAGACTCGGCACACCACTTCTGAAAGGTTGCCTAGTTAATACTTACCCTCCTCTGTCTGAGATTTAAATTTAGTTCCATAGATTCGTGGGTCCCCCTTTGAGCCTATGGTGACAACTTCACTATCTGTGGTGTCTATGAAGATCACATTTTTAGTGGCAATCACTTCCATGAGGAGGGTTTCAGAACTTAAAGCTCTTCTTGCTGACCTTCCTTTTACAGTCTTTTGTTAAGGACAAGGTGTTCCTTAATACACATCCTAAGTTTATGCCTGAGGTAGTGTCAGCCTTCCATCTAAATCAAACCATTAACCTTTTAGGTTTTTTTCACAAAATCCTATTCCTCTCAGGCCGAGGAAACTCTCCATTGGATGTTCATAGAGCTCTGACATTTTATTTGGACTGTACTAGATTCTTTAGATAAGGGGTTCTCAAATGGGGGTCGTGATCCCTCAGGGGGTCTCGAGGTTATTACGTGGGGCGTCGCAAGCTGTCCGCCTCCACCCCAAACCCCACTTTGCCCCCAGCATTTATAATGGTGTTTAAATATATTAAAAAGTGTTTTTATTTTATAAGGGGTGTCGCATTCAGAGGCTCGCTGTGTGAAAAGGGTCACCAGTACAAAAGTTTGAGAACCACTGTTTCAGATCTTCTCCTAGACTCTTTTTGTAACCTTTGTTGAAAGAGCGAAGGGTCAATCTGTATTGTCTGAGAATCTCACTGGATTTCTGGCTGCTACCAGCTCACTAAAGTCTCTCCTGCAGAGGATAATGGCTCACTCTGCCAGAGCTCAGTCCTCCACTTCATCTTTCCTGAGCAATGTTCCAATAGGTGATGTTATATGGAAGGCACCAACATGGTCATAGCTTTTCTACACATTATGCTATCATGCAAGCCTCTCATGGTGGTGCCGGCTTTGGCAAATTGGTCTGTTTAGCTCTCAAGTCATTCCACCTGAAAGGGAACTGTTGAGTCACCTGCAGTGGAATGTATATATGCACAATCACTCAGAAAAAAGTTACTTATCTTACAGTAACTTGTGCACAACACATCTTGAAGAACATATACACTCCACGACCCTCCCACCTGGCGGAGATGCCTCTTCTATGCCATCGCCTAAGTGCATGAGGAGAGAAGGAGCACATGCTCCCCCAGGTGGTACTGCTGGCAAAAATCTCCAGCTCAAGTGCACTGAGTTTGCACACACCTACAGTGGAATGTATATGTGTGCAACACGTCTTGAAGAACAACAGTTACTGTAAGATAAATAACCATTTTTTCTGGAGCTCCTTAACAATAGGGCAGTCTCTTCCACAAAAGAAAATTACTCTGATCCACTCCTGTATCTGGGACTATAGGAAGACTCCTACCTTCTTAATCTTGGACCTAGGGGCTGTCCAGGCTGGCCTCTAGCATCCAATGTGGACCTGAAGCTGTTGGAGGTTAGGCTCAAAGCCCGAGGACCTATGCATATGCATTGATCTGCAACTCCACCTTCTAGCAAGAGTGAATCTTATTACAGACATTGGAGGGATTGAGTTTGAAGCTTGAATGATGTAGCCGTGCTGGCAATCTCTGTGATTCTACCTATACCACAGGAGGAGGATGGAGAAACTACCCTCTTGCAGATGATACACTGCTCTCAGATCAGGGTTTAAGTCCACTTTTGAACCCATGGGAGATGGCTCACTGTTTTGTCTCTGAAAACTGCATTCCTTATAGCTGTAACAACTGCAAGAAGTGTCAGTGATCTTAAGGTTCTTATGACTGATCTTCTTTTTATGGTTTTCCATGAGAATGTGGTCCTTTGCAGTCACCCCAAATGTTTTCCTAAATTGATAAGATTACCATATATTAATCATTTGTTATATCTGTTAGTATCTCTTCCAGCTTTGGGTTCCTAAACCAGTCATTCTCAACCTTTCCAGACNTGGTGATAAGGGAAATGTATTACTGCTCAGTGCGTGTCCAAGTGGATCAGAGTCTGTATTAGAGGTCATAAGATAGCCAGCATTCCTGTGCCCGAAGGGCTCGTGGCTCCTTCCACTAGGGCTAAGACAACTTCAGGGGCTTGACTACAATGTATTCCCATAGTAGGAAATCTGTAGGGCTTCTACATGGAGCTCAATACATACTTTTAATAAGCCTTATGCCTTCCACTAAGCCTCAATATATTGTGCACATTTGAGAGCAGTGTTCAGTCTTTGTTTATCTAGGACTCCTAAGCCCACCTTTCTGGGGAAGGGTAGCACTGCTTGCTAAATTCCCAGCAGTTATTGTAAGGTAAGTTACCTTAAAGAAACAAAAGTTACTTAGCAGTAGCTGGTGGTGGTCAAGATAGGCTTCTGCATTTTCATACTGCCCATCTTCCCTTCTTCCTTAAAGTTCTGTTACTCTCAAGCTTTGAGGTTCAGGTGGAAGGAACCTTGGTTATGTTACATCCCCTTTTCTAGCCTTGCATGCAGAATGTTCAGAGTCTGGAAGTGGGTAGGGTCTGCTTGCAGGAGCCCCAACAAGCACTGCTGCTGGAATATTCCATTGGCCTGCAACTCTATAGGCCCATCTCCCTGTAGTGTGAATGCACAGAGGCTTATTTCAAACTCCTGTTAATGGACAGTGACTTTCATTTTTCTTGCCAATGCTCATAGTAATAAAAGAACACAGGCAAAAAATATAGAAATACAACAGCCAGTATTGTTTCTAAAATGAAAACGAGTCATCCATTTGTTGTCAGCCAGCCTTAATGTCTCAAAGGCATTTATAGCTGAAAAAGAAACTTGACTGAGTGCCTGCAAGGCTATTTTCTGCTGTGGTGCCTGCAACAGTGTTAAATGATCAGTTGTGATTCCTGGCAAGGAAACTTTAAAAGCAGCTAAGGGTTCTGTGTGGGATTGCTGAAATATGCTCTTACCCCCACTGGTATTTTCTACCTCAGAGGTAGAATCTGGTATGATTGTAGTTATGATGGACAGTAAGTCTCTTCTCCCCCCCCCCCAAGCATACCAATAAGAATAGAGAGTAACTGGCTAGACATGACTCATTTAGTCAGTCATATTATTCTAGCAAGAAAAAAGTGGAGATCCCCTTTTACTGGTTGTGCTCAAGGAGAAGGGAGTGTAAAGCAAGCTGACGAGCAGGGATAGTCAATTTTTTGTCAAGGTCCAAATTTCTTGATGAAGGTCTAGTGAAGGTTTTTCCAGAGGAAAAACAATAATTATAATAAGTAAAAAAAGATTTTGGCGTCCGTTCAAAAGCGTCTGGTGGTCCAGATTTGGCCAGCAGTCTGTCTATTGACTACTCTTGGAGTAGAGTGAAGGAGAAGGGGGATTGCCACTTTTTGCATACACTTGGGTTTTTAGGCACTGGTGTATGCTGTGAACTCTCACTTTCAGCTTACCCCTGTTAGCTACACTGGTGCAAGTAATGGTTTGCACTTCTGCACCGCACGAGCCATTCATGTAGCTGCAATAGTGAAAACCCCAGTATAGACAAGGCTTTCATCTGAAACTGATGCATTGTCACTACACCAGTGTGGTGGATCCCCTTTCTCTTTCGCTCTATTCCACCACTTCAGCTTCCATCTTTCCCCTCTTCCTAGAGCACGCTCAGCAATGGAAGGAAGGGGAATAATGCAAAGAAGTCCAAGATATTTACCACTTCTGAGAATACCTTTGCAACAAAGGAGCTATAGAGACCGTTCCTCAAGGAGTATCTGTGGGAGAGGGAAGTAGTGGGGTACGATTCTACCTCGGGTGCTTGCTGATACCAAAGAAGGTAGAAGGCCTCTCTGAATCCGAGATGAAACAGATTCATCAAGTCCCTCAAGTTCAGGATGCTGAGCTTGAACAGTCACCCCTACCCTGTCCTAAGCTGGCTGTGCAGGTCTTCATCTAAACAAAATGCTAGCCTCTACATCAGGGGTGGGCAAACTTTTTAGCCTGAAGGCCACATCTGGATATGGAAGTTTTATGGCCCGCCATACATGTTCACAAAATTAACAATTCATGTTCAGACAGGGACAACACAGGTTTGTTTCAAAATCAACACTATTAAAATAATTTTGTTGAACAATGCGCTATCTCCTCCCACGTAGGTCTCAAGAGCCCGCAATCAAATCGCCTCTGGGTGCTAGGAAAGTCACCTAAGTCAACAAGTAGTAGACACCTGGGCTTGCATGTTCCAGGCTCTGATGGCGCATGAGGCACGTTTTGGTTGCGTAGCCAGAGGAACATGCGTGTTCTCATACACAGGAGTGCCGGGCAGCTGGAGCGGGGCAAGCCCCCGACCCCCACTCCCCAGCTGGAGTGCCGGGTGGATGGAGCGGGAGCGCTGGAGTGGGGCAGTGGAGCTTGAAGGCCAGATTAAAAGGTCTGACAGCCCGGACGCGGCTCGCGGGTCGTAGTTTGCCCACCCCCGCTCTACATAGCCAGCTGACAGTTGCACCGGAAATATCTGTAACTGTTGGGGAAAAAGTTACTATTGGTACAGAGGGCAGGCCTTTGAGCTATCCATGGCACCAAAGGTGTTCAAAGTGCTTAGCTATGGTAATTACATATCTTACCCTACCTGAACCTTTGGCTCATTCAAGCATGATTCAGCCAGGCACTTGCATACTTACTTCTAGGTTGACATCCTCTGTTGCAGACTCTTGGTCTGCAAATAAACAGTATGCTTGTTTTATATTGGAGGATATCTTACAAGGAGGAGCAGTTCTGGCCCCAACTCTGTCAGAAGCCTTTCTGCCAGAAGAAAGATCTGAAAAGCCATGTCTGTCAGGGAACAGTGTTTTTCCTCACATTGGTGTCTTTGTTCACATATGACTATAAATACCTACACACGAGGCCTCTACCACACTCGGTGTCCCTAAATCACACCCTAAAAATGGACACCTTAGAGAGACTGTTCACCAATTCTTCACATTCTACAACAGCTCAGATGGCGAGAGCCCAGGGACAATGTAATGAAAGCTTCCTTCAACCCACTAGCTTCCTTAGCAATTATCACCACAGATGCTTCCAAACTGGGCTAGGAGCCCATTTACATGAACAAGAAGTCCATGGCCATGTAAATGCGCTGGAATGCAGAGGTATTTGTTTGGGCCCTAAAGTCACTTCTGCCATCTCTGCAAGGTCCAATTGTTCAGATGCTGACAGAACCACAATGGCAGTGAACGTTCTGAACAAGCATGAGAGAAGTCTCTCCCAAATACTCTGCAAAGAAGCCCTGATTTTTTCGATTGGTATCTTGACCATCACATGAACCTAGTGGTTGGATTGCACTTGATAGAAAAGGTTCAAATTAAGCATGAGTGGTGTCTGAAATAATCAGTGATGGTTTCAGGTAGGGATTGTCGAGCAGAACCCTTTGCCTTCATAGCAAATTCAAAGTTATACCTTCTTTTCAGGGAAAATATTTCTGGTGAATACCTTCCTCAGGTACTGGAGAAGAGTTCCTTCCAACTCGTTTCACTCCTGTGGTCGTTCAAAAGATATGTTGAGACAGAACAATAGTCTCCATGGCTTCAGGATGGCTAAGGCATCACTGACAGACCAACCTTGTAGAGTGGTCACAGGAGCTGTGCTGGTCGTTGTTAATGCCTTTATTTGTATTGTGCTAATGCCTAGAGCAGGGGTGGGGAACCTATGGCCCATGGGCTGGATCTGGCCCCTTGCTCATTTTCGTCTGGCCTGCGGGCCACACACATTCAACTCACCTAGTGGGGCGGCACGGAGGCCCAGGGCACCCGGCGCTCTCAGTTCCAGCCCTGGGGGCGGGGCACTGATGCTCACAGCTATAGACCGCGGAGTGGGGGGCGCCAAGACTTTTGGTTTCCCATCCATGGGGTTGGAGCCGTGAGTGCCAGCTTGCCCCACCCTGGGGCGGTGGGGGTGAGGGAAAACCCTGAGTCTCAGCACCCCCCTGCAGGGCTGGAGCCATGAGCGCCGGAAGCCCCAAGCCTCCACGTGCATACACGTACGTGTACACACACACACCGGGGTAGGTGAGTTGAACATGTGTGGCCCAACACTTATTATTTTTTTCAGTGGGTCAATGGCCCCGATACAAAAAAGGTTCCCCATTTCTGGCCTAGAGGCAAGGACTCTATTGCTAAGCACCGTACAAACAAAAAGAAAATCCGTGCCCCAAAGAGCTTACATCTTATCAACTTCCTCTCTTTTAGGATCTCCTATACTCCAGAGGTATGATCAAATTCTCCATCCCATTTTGGAGTTTCCAGACTGGATAGCATGTATCATAGGAAGCAGGCTTCCACAGAGCTAGCTTACTCTCTTCAATTTCAAGCAGTCTTGCTACAATCTAGGAATTCCACCCAAAATAAAATTACACTAAGACGTGAAAGAAGTTTTCAACACGGACCAGTCACTAATTCACCTGCAGTACTCCTATCATCCTTCAATCAATCTGGCTGCCATATCAGGTTATCATGCTCCAGCACATGGAGTTAGCGTTCTTTCATCCCATCACTTTGATGCCTGAAAAGCCTCAAACACTTTACTACTGCAAAAGAGCCAGTCCCTCTTTTTGGAACTTTTAAACTCAGTGCTAAGAAAACTGATGGAACCACTAGGAAAATGCTCTTTCCTGCCTGTCATCCAAGGCAGCATTCTTAATAGCCATCACTTCTATGAGAAGGTTTGGTGAACTTCAAGCCCTGATAACTGACCTACCCTATAATTCTGGTGCGAAAGGACAAAGTGTTAAACCATACCCAAAGTTTATTCTTGAAGTGGTCACAGATTTATCTTCTACTGAGACATCCAGTAGCAAGTGTTACCCACTGGGCCTTATGACAGCATGCATAATATTCACAGTGATGATCAGCAACCTCTGAGTACAGGGAATACTCGTCTGTTCTCTTCTGGTTGATCTACTTATCAGGTATTTCAACTACTAGAGAATACAGAGCATTATGGAGTTCACTCTGAGGATACTCAGTGGCACACTGCTTAATTGTTGACCACCCAATGCCTAGACATACCATAATTCGCTTGGGAGTAGTACTTGACCCCAAAGAAGGAATTATTTGCCTGCCAACACTTCAGATTTCAGAAACTCCGTTCCACCATAGATAAAAATCAGATTATAGAAGAAAGCCAAAACTGGGGCCACTTCCCATTTGTGGTAATGAGGGTGCTGCTTACAATTTCCTGGACCTTTATAGAAAATGTGGTTATTATAGCAGCGTCTACTGTTCACACAGTAGCCCAAGAAACATTACTTCATGGGGAACCTGGTTCAGATCTTCAAATCAGATTCCTTTCTTTCAATGGTAGATTTCCCAGAGTTTTGAAAGGATGTAGTAACAGATATCACGGCAGGAGTGCAACTGGGCAGATCGTTGCTGACAAAGGAAGTGGGGCATTCATATGCATTTCAGACCTTTAGCAGGATGTCTCCTATGATAGGCACCAACTTGAGGGGATGGGAATATCGCTAGGAATCTCTTGACATAAGGCTGGTGGTCAAGAAAAGAAAGTTCAAACTATACATTTTCTGCAGCTGAGGAGACTTGCTATGGTTGCAGCAATGCTAATCAGTATTGGAGGATCAACAAGGATGAAATTAGATAAACATGAGAACAAAGGTTCACAGGGCAATAATAGTTTTCCAGAGGCCAGAAATGGTCAAGTCCCTTGTCATGTGGCATGAACCCTTAATAGACATCGCTTAGTTGATGCTTCCTCAAATTTTAAAATTTCACTGTCATAGAAGCTCATAGTTGAAAATGTGCAATTACATTGTAGACTTTGGAGAGAGGGTGGATATTTTTGGCAGCTGAATAGGGTAATTAAATATTTTGGTGCCCAGAAAGGTAGGGAAGGATGGGTGTGTGTATGGGCAGGGTGGGTGGGCACTGGAGCTTCTGGTATAAAGGGTACGTCTACACTACGGGATTAGTCCGAATTTACGGAATTCGATTTTATGAAACCGATTTTTTAAATTCGATGGTACGCGGCCACAGTAAGCGGATTAATTCGGCGGTGCGCGTCCATGCAGAAAGACTAGCGTCGAATTCCAGAGCGTTGCACTGTGGGTAGCTATCCCAGAGTTCCCGCAGTCCCCCCCGCCCATTGGAATTCTGGGTCGATATCCCAATGCCTGATGGGACAAAAAACATTGTCGCGGGCGGTTCTGGGAACATCCTCCCCCTCCCTACGTGAAAACAACGGAAGACAACCATTTCGCGCCTTTTTTCCTTGTTGAACTGAGCGGACGCCGTACCTCGGCAAGGATGGATCCCGCTCAGCTCAAGTTTGCAGTCATGAACATTGTAAACACCACGCGCATTATAGTGCAGTTTATGCTCAACCAGGACCAGAAAAGCCAGGCGAGGAGGAGGCGGCTACGGCAGCGCGGCGACGAGAGTGATGCGGACATGGACATGGACACAGAATTGTCTCGCGCCACGGGCCCCGGCGCTTTGGAGATCATGTTGGCAATGGGGCAGCTTCTTGCTGTGGAACGCCGATTCTGGGCCCGGGAAACAAGCACTGACTGGTGGGACCGCATAGTGCTGCAGGTGTGGGACGATTCCCAGTGGCTGCGAAACTTTCGCATGCGTAAGGGCACTTTCCTGGAACTTTGTGACTTGCTTTCCCCTGCCCTGACGCGCCAGAACACCAAGATGAGAGCAGCCCTCACAGTTGAGAAGCGAGTGGCGATAGCCCTGTGGAAGCTTGCAACACCGGACAGCTACCGGTCAGTCGGTAATCAGTTCGGAGTGGGAAAATCTACCGTGGGGGCTGCTGTCATGCAAGTAGCCAAAGCAATCGTTGAGCTGCTGCTAAAAAAGGTAGTGACGCTGGGAGATGTGCAGCTCATTGTGGATGGCTTTGCTGCAATGGGATTCCCTAACTGTGGTGGGGCGATAGATGGAACCCATATCCCGATCTTGGCACCGGAGCACCAGGGCAGCCAGTACATAAACCGCAAGGGGTACTTTTCTATGGTGCTGCAAGCAATGGTGGATCACAAGGGACGTTTCACCAACATCAACGTGGGATGGCCGGGAAGGGTTCATGACGCCCGCGTCTTCAGGAACACTAGTCTGTTTAAACGGCTGCAACAAGGGATTTACTTTCCAGACCGGAAAATTACCATTGGGGATGTTGAGATGCCCATCGTTATCCTTGGGGACCCAGCCTACCCCTTAATGCCGTGGCTCATGAAGCCATACACAGGCAGCCTGGACAGTACTCAGGAGCGGTTCAACTACAGGCTGAGCAAGTGCAGGATGGTGGTAGAGTGTGCCTTTGGACGTTTAAAAGGTCGCTGGCGCTCGTTACTGACTCGCTCGGACCTCAGCCAAACCAACATCCCCATTGCTATTGCAGCTTGCTGTGTGCTCCACAATCTCTGTGAGAGCAAGGGGGAGACCTTTATGGCGGGGTGGGAGGCTGAGGCAAACCGCCTGGCCGCTGATTACGCGCAGCCAGACACCAGGGCGATTAGAAGAGCACACCAGGAAGCGGTGCGCATCAGAGAAGCTCTGAAAACAAGTTTCAGTGCTGCCCAGGCTCCTGTGTGAAAGTTATGTTTGTTTGTCCCTGTTGAAAACCCGCCCACTTGATTCACTCATTCCCTGTAAGCAACCCACCCTTCCCCCTTCCCCCTTCGATCCCAGTTTTATTTAAAAAAAAATAAAGTCAGTGTCGTTTTCAAATTACAAATCAAGAACTTTTTATTAACGGGGGGTAATGAACATAGGGAGAGAAATAACCAGGTAGTCCGGGTGGGGTTTGGGAGGAGGGTAGGAGTGAAGGAACAGGGCAGGAACAACATTCAAAATAATGAGAGCCTTTTGCTCGGGCTCTCTAATGGGGTGGACTGGCAGGTTGCACGGAGCTTCCCCCCCCGCGTTCTTACACGTCGGGGTGAGGAGGCTACGGGACTTGGGGAGGGGGGAGGGCGGTTATAGAGGGGCTGCAGCGGCACCCGGTAATCCGGCAGCTGCCGTTCCTGGAGCTCCACCAGACGCCGGAGCATGTCTGTCTGATCACGCAGCAGCCCCAGCGTTGCATCCCGCCACTTCTCCTCTCGGGCGTCCCTCCTCTCCTCGCGTTCGTCCCTTCTCTCCTCACGTTCATCCCTTTTCTCCTCCCGTTGGTCCCTCATGTCCTCCCGCTGGTCCCTCTTCTCCTCACGGTCACTGGCCTCTTGACGGAATTTCAATACAGTCTCCTTCCAATCGTTAAAATTAGCTCTCTCATCCCGGGTCGACTGCATTATTTCCGAGAACATATCGTCTCGGGTGCGCCTCTTTCGCCTCCTTATCTGGGAGAGCCTTCGTGCTGGGGGCGGGAGGATGGAAGAATTTGCAGCTGCAGTAGGAGGGAAAAAAAGGAGAGAAGTATGTAAAAAGATACATTTTATAGAACAATGCTTATACTCTTTCACGGTGAACACTTTTCACATTACATAGCAATGTACAAGGTCGCTTTTTGCATCTTATATTGAGTGCCCGCGGCTTTGGTGTTAGAGATCACAGCAGACGCAGGGCCGGGCAACAGAATTCGGCTTGTATGCAGCCATGGTAAGCCACTGTCCTGCTGCTTCTGCATTAAATCAGAGCCCTCCTTTCCCATAGCAAGCAAAGCCCTTTACGTGCTGCGGTTTTCCTGTTACCGTGCAGCATCAGATAACATAATAACTTGCCCCCACCCACCCATTCAATTCTGTGGGATGACCCCCTCCCCCCACCACGTGGCTGGTACCATGGAAGATCCATGCAGATCGCAAACTAGCCCCCCCATCCACTTCTGTTGGATGATCGCGTTACCCCTCCCCCCACCACGTGGCTGGTATCAGGGAAGACCCCTGCTAGCCAAACGCGAAAAACTCAGCGACATTATCCACCCCCTCCCCCCCGCCCGCTTGGCTAACTGCAGGGAAAGATTTCTTTTCAGCTACAGGCAAACAGCCCAGTAGGAACGGGGCCACCTCTGTCCCCCTAATTACATTCCCATATCTCAAACAGGTTACCCTGAACGATATCACTCTCCTGAGGATAACACAGCAAGATAAAGAGCGGATGTTGCTTGAATGCCAGCAAACACCGGGACCATACGCTGCCAAGCTTTGTCAAGCAATGATACCGGATTACTTGCTGCTAGCATGGCGCGGTCAAGTGTCCTACCATGGAGGACGGAATAAGGCTGCCCTGCCCAGAAACCTTCTGGAAAAGCTTTTGGAGTACCTCCAGGAGAGTTTCATGGAGATGTCCCTGGAGGATTTCAACTCCATCCCCAGACACGTTAACAGACTTTTCCAGTAGCTGTACTGGCCGCGAATGCATCCCAAGTCCCCAGGGCAAATTAATCATTAAACAAATACTTGTTTTAAACCATGTTTGAGATATTTGAAAAGGTTCACTCACCAGAGGTCCCTTCCAGGGGGTCTGCGATGCCGCCTTGGGAGGGTTCGGAGGGCACCTCTGTCAGGGTCAGAAAGAGCTCCTGGCTGTCGGGGAGAATGGAGCGCTGTGTGCTCTCCACAAGTTCGTCGTCCTCCTCCTCCTCCTCTTCCCCGTCCGCAGATTCGTCATGCAACGAAGACATTAACCCCTCCTCGGAGTCCACGCTCAGGGGTGGGGTAGTGGTGGCGGCCCCTCCGAGAATTGCATGCAGCTCATCGTAAAAGCGGCATGTCTGCGGCTCTGCCCCGGACCGTCCGTTGGCCTCCTTCGTCTTCTGATAGGCCTGTCGGAGCTCCTTCACCTTTATACGGCACTGAATGGAGTCCCGATTGTGGCCTCTCTCCATCATCCCCTTCGAGATCTTGTCAAAGATCTTTGCATTCCGTCTCTTGGAACGCAGTTCTGCGAGCACTGAATCCTCTCCCCATATGGCGATCAGATCCAGTATCTCGCGTGTGGTCCATGCTGGTGCTCGTTTGCGGTTGTCGGCCTGCATCGCTACCTGTGCTGTTCAGCTCTGTGTGGTCACCTGTGCTCACCAGGCTGGGCAGACAGGAAATGAAATTCAAAAGTTCGCGGGGCTTTTCCTGTCCAACTGCCCAGAGCATCCGAGTTTCGATTGCTGTCCAGAGCGGTCACAATGGTGCACTGTGGGATACCTCCCGGAGGCCAATACCTTCGAATTCCGTCCACACTAACCCTACTTCGAACCAGCAAGTTCGATTTCAGCGCTACTCCCCTCGTCGGAGAGGAGTACAGAAACCGATTTTAAGAGCCCTTTAAGTCGAAATAAATGGCCTCGTTGTGTGGACGGGTACAAGGTTAATTCGGTATAACGCTGCTAAATTCGAACTAACATCGTAGTGTAGACCAGGCCTAAGAGAGGTGTATATTTCCTTCCCATTTTGGGCAGCAGTGACTCTGTTTGAAAGTGGAGTGCTTTGAATGCCCCACTTCCTTTGTCAGCAACTAGCTGCCCAGTTGTACTCCTGCCCTGATATCTGTTACTACATCCAGCAGTAATGGGGGAACACATGAACTTACTTCTGCTAAAATGATCACAAGTGAAATGGTTAATATTGATATTTTACGTTGTGTTCCAGAGTTCTCACTCCATTGAGATACTGTTTCAGGTCTGCATGCTCCAGTAGACTTCGCTTTATTAATTTATACTCAGTTCATGTTTGGAAGGATTTCTTTGATCTATACGGGCTTAACTTTTTTTAAATGAAAGGTTAGATTATTGACGTACTTTTTTCCCCCCTCTCCAGGTGTTTGATAACTATGCTGTAACAGTGATGATTGGTGGGGAGCCATATACCCTAGGCTTGTTTGATACTGCAGGTGAGAATGTTAACTTTTCTGTATTTACACTAACTCTGTAACATTTAGGTACATTTTAGGTACTAGTTACGCACAATCAGTTTCTTGTAGAAAAAACTGTTCTAGTATGCAACCATCTATCTTGCCAGCCATCATGGCAGACTTATCGTGGTTAATAACAACTTTCCAATTTTTTAAAGGTGACTTGGTAAGTATTTTATTTTAATTTGAGCTTGTGCCTTCTTTAACTTATGATGAATAAAGAGTCTGATAGGCTTTTATACTCTTTTCTGCCTTTTTAAATCTTAAAACACCCCTGAGATGTCAATTCATTCTTCTCTGGTTTTTCTGGAGGATCTCTGGGGAGCTTGCATAAACTAGGATAAAAGGTGTTTTTAATTAATATATTTTCAAAGTCCTATCTGCATTAGAGTTCTAAAATATTAGCTGTCACATTTAAAAAACAAAACTCATCTTGGTCTAGGTAAACCCTGAGATGACTGAAAGATATTTGAACAAAAACCTTTATTAGACAGCTGGGAGTGTTGAATCTTGAACTGAGGGTTCTTTTCAAAATGTTAGCCATTGAAGTTAAATAAGTCATTAAAATTCTTAAAAATCCTGACTAAAATTCCTTCCTATTTGTTGCATAACTTTCATTCTCGAGTCCATGTGGTACAGTAATTTTACTAGTTTTTCCAGTAGCCTGTCTTCTGGCCTAGATAGAACCTGAATTTATAAGGTCAAAAATTTGCTTGTGTTTAGGCATCAACCTGTCATGCTGCCTTTATCTGTCATAAAGAAGTAAAATCGGCAGGATACATGCCCAATGTTTGAATTATTGTTCATTAAACGTGACCGTCAAAGAAAGAGAATTGGGTGTCTGCCCGTTTTTGCTGGGGTTTTTGCTGGAGCATAAAGGCTAGAAAGCTTTATATTTTAAAAGGTGAGGGTTTTTTACCTTAGTTTCTAGTGTATGGTCTACACTGAAATGCTCTAGGGTGACTGGACAATCGGTGATGATGATATATAAGAGAGTAACTAAAAATTCCATCCCCTTCTTGCTCAACTTTCAAACTGTTTAAAACTCTGGGTTTTGTTAGCCCCTATAATTCCAATGCCTAAAGAATTCTTGATCTGGAAAAAGGGGTCAACACTGAAGTGGCAAAATTTGCAGATGTTACAAAATTACTCGATAGTGAAGTCCAAATCAGACAGTGAAGAGTTACAAAGAGATCTCACTAGACTGGGTGATTGGGTAACAAAATGGAAGATGAAATTCAATGTTGTGGAGGCCAAAACTATAACTGGGTTCAAAAAAGAATAGGTCCATCAATGGCTATTAGCCAAGATGGTCAAGGATGCAACCCCATCCTCTGGGTGTCCCAAGCCTCTGATTGTCAGAAGCTGGGAGTGGACAACAGGGGATGGATCACTCAATGGCCTGTTTTGTTCATTCCCTCTGAAGCGCCTGGGATTGGACACTGTTGAAAGACCGGATACTGAGCTAGATGGGTCATTGGTCTGACCCAGGAGGGGCATTTTTGTCATTATGAGGTGAATGAGCGTGAAGGTACTTGATGCTATCCAAGACCGTGCTTGTCCCAAAGAGATTAGTCTATCTAAAAGACAATGAGCAAATAGGAACAAAACACACAGAACCAGGGGAAAGCTGCCATATAACAAAGCCAAACTGACTCTTCCCAGTTCTGTTTGCTGAACCTACAATTTCAGCACAGTATGTAGTAGATTTGTTGATTAATCCTTAACTATGTAGGACAAACAGCATAGATGGGAGCAATGAGAAGTAGTTCCAAAAATACACAATGATTCAGATTAAAATAGTGAGGACATTAATGACCTTTTCAGTTATGTTACTGTATTATTAGAAACACTGAAGGAAAATGACTGCTCTTATTTAGATCAGTTTATGGGAAAGGTTTGTTGATACAATTTGTAGAGCATTAATGGCAAAATATTTATAGCAAGTCTTTGACTGCATGTCATGAGGAGTTGTTAATGAGAGAGACTGGAGCTGTTTACCAGCTCAACTCTAAGCTAGGTCAGTTGTACAGAAAATAGTTAACATCAAACAGCAGTCGTTATTTGTCCATGTTGCAAAACCCAGTATAACTGATGTCCTTGTTAAATCTCAGTAATTCAATATTGAATGGGCCTTGGAGACCATTTTTTTTGCCACGAGAGGCAGTTCCATATTAGAACTGATTTGCTGAGGATGCATTCATAGTTGCAGCACAGACAAGCAGCAATCTAGAGATAAACAGGTGACTTTGCTTTCTAAATCTGTGAATCCAGTACCTTTCTACACTTAACTGTTTCTTAAAATCCTTCTTTAAATCTGCACAACGCTTTCAAAAGACGAGCCTAGGAGCTTAAATTTGTAACTTTGCTAGACACTAAAAGTAATGATTTTAATAAAGACACTGGATTTATGGCTTATTACAGCAATCTGTAACCCATTAAACCCCCCTTTTTGTCCTATGACTAAAGGGGTGTTAACGGGCTACCTCACCTTAAATGTTCCCTTAGTTTAGCGTAGGTAGTTAGAACATATTCTGTCTGTTCAACCTTGTATTTAGCTGTGAAACTCTGAGCACCTTTCCCAGTCCTGAGGAAGAGCTCTGTGTAGCTTGGAAACTTGTCTCTCTCACCAACAGAAGTTGGTCCAATAAAAGAGCTTCCCTCACCCACCTTGTCTTTCTAAAAAGAAAAAGCAGAGATGTTGATCACTTAGATTTTGCCCAACTCAATAGTTTGGTACTTAATCCTAACTGTGCCCTGCAGAGAGGGAGGAACCATCTCATAGCCTTGAAGAAGAGAGCCTTGTAGCATCTCTTTAGATCACATCATCATCCAGGGCCCTCCTTGAGTCCTCTTAAGGCATTTAAGGTGGTGCTGTCATAGGATTTGGATCCTTCATAATCCTAACTACTCCCCCTTAAATCTGTAGTTTCTGTAACAACACTATTATCAAATAGTCTCCGTCTCTGCTTCGCTTTTATCTTTAATTGATAAGGCCTTTATTCTGTAATCTGCATCTGATATTAAAACAACATTTTCTCACCACTCTGACTTCATTTTTTGTATCCTTTCTGTAACTTCATTTTTTGCTTAGGCTTTTTACATGGGAGCAATGTGCGTTGGTGGCACAAGGCTTTTTAATGAACAAAGATGGCTTCCAACATGCTGTTATCAAATTTTAAGCACCTCTTGTGTGTGGACTCTGCTGTAGCTAGAATTTGCAGAACTGTATAATCAAGAGTAAAATATTCTAGAGTTTGAAATACTTATTATTTGAAACTTAGTTATATGGGGATTCTCTGATTCTTTTTTGAAAATGTTGTGCTTGCATCACTCCAAGGGCAGAGTTAAGGTAGTTTTGATGAGTTATTTCCTTTTGAGTGTGGTGGTGATGCGCTGTGTTGAACTGGGTGTGAAGACTATGCTTTCTATAAATTGCTGATTTTGGTTGCCATGTAACATATTTGACATAACTAGATTTCTGCCCTGTTATGTGGGAGTGGGCGGTGGTATTCTCTAATGGGTAAGGTTAAGCAAAATGTATTTTTATTGGAATACAAATTGAATATGCAACTCTTCACCAGTACATCCTATACACATTTGTAATCTGTCTAAAAAAGAATCCTTCTCTAGGAGAGACTTCTGAGGCTCCCCTTCTAATGCTGCTGTTTTTCTTTTTTCTAGGACAGGAAGATTATGACAGATTACGACCCCTCAGCTATCCACAGACAGATGTGTTTCTGGTTTGTTTTTCAGTGGTCTCTCCCTCTTCATTTGAAAATGTGAAAGAAAAGGTTTGTCAGACATCTTTCTACCCAAAACTGGAGCAATGCTTTAGTCAGTGTCATTTGAAATTGCCTCAGGAGCTTGAATAGTAACAATACGTTCTTTGTCCTCTTTAGTGGGTACCTGAAATTACTCACCATTGTCCAAAAACCCCTTTCCTGCTTGTTGGGACCCAAATTGATCTCAGAGATGACCCCTCAACAATTGAGAAGCTTGCCAAGAACAAGCAGAAGCCCATAACTCCAGAGACTGCTGAAAAACTGGCCCGGGACCTGAAGGCTGTCAAATATGTAGAGTGTTCTGCACTTACACAGGTGAGAATCGTCCACTAAACATCTTTCGTGGTTGTGTTCACTGCTCATTTTTTTTCCTCCTTCACAGCTGTGGAGTACAGCTAAATAGGGCATGTTAAAAGGTGAGAGTGCTCTTTCTGTTGGTATGGATGCAAAATGGCTGAGCAGAAAGGAAGTTTCTGAGGAATGAGGGATTAGAAGTGACACGAAGAAAATCCTAGCATGGAGAGTAAGCACAGTCTAACTAGAGGGGATGGGGATTGTGTAGTTAGAGGAGGGATCTCATGCCTGGGTTTGTTCTGTGTTGGAGGAACTGCAGTGTAGTGTTAATTATTTAAAGAGTACATTTAAATAGGAAGCTGTGATCTGGATGGTCTGGGGTTAGGACACCGGATGAAGTTTATCATTGGGGAAAGCAGAGACTTTGCCAAGGTCAGTTTTATTCCCTTTAAATTAACACTCCCCTCCCCGCCCCCCCCCCCCCAGTCTAATAACCTTATAGCAGTCTTGAAAGTCTCTTTCCCTCCCTGTGCAGCCTATGGTGAGCTGCGTTTCTTATGTCTGCCTCCCACCAGAAGCCTAATGTGACACCAACTAACCATGAAATGGCAACTCTAAGACGTTACCCCATCCACAGAAATGGAGATAAACAGTGGCAGCTATTTATAAAAAAAAAAACTCCAACATGTTTAACTTTAAAGCCAGTGGTGATTTAAGGCCAACAAAATTGGAAATCCTGTGGAGGTCCTAGAGAGTAATCAGCTTCTTTAGATAATTACATAGACCCTAGTAATTTTAAAATCCTGGCATGCTTGCTCTTAATCACATAATTACGTTAAAATATTACTAATCTGACTTGAATCCACAGATAGCTGAAAATTGAGAGTTGGCTTCTTATGTCCCTGCCTTACATGCGTGGGGAACTGTAGAAAGATATGAGATACAAAATGTCATGCTTTTCTCAATTCCATGCATTGTCTTGGCCCAGTATCTGGAGTATGAAGCCTTACCTCAGTTCCCTGTATTCTGTAAATCTTGCCTTAACCCCAATTCGTTATTCATAGATTCCAAGGCCAGAAGGGAACATTATGATCATCTAATCCAACCTCCTGTATAACGCAAGTTATAAACACCCCCAAAATAATTCCTAGAGCAGATCTTTGAGGAAAACAACCAACCTTTATTTAAAAATTCAGTGATGGAGAATCCACCTTGACTCTTTGTAAATTGTTCCAATGCTTTTAATTACCCTCATTGGAAAAAAATTATGCCTTAATTGTCTAGCTTCAACTTCCAGCCTTTGGATCATGTTATACCTTTTTCTTCTAGATTGAAGAGCCTGTTATTAAACATTTGTTCCCTGTGTAGGTGCTTACAGACTGTAAGCAAGGCACCCCTTAACCGTCTCTTTGTTTAAGCTAAGTAGATAGACTCAGAGCTCAATCACGGTCAGGCATGTTTTCTAATCCTTTAATCATTTTCGTGGCACTTGTCTGAACTCTCTCCAATTTATCAACATCCTCCTTGAATTGTAGGCACCAAAACTGGGCACTGTATTCCAGCAGTGGTTGCTCCAGTGCCAAATACAGAGGTAAAATGATCTCTCTGCTCCTACTCAAGATTCCCCAATTTATGCATCCAAGGATCACGTTAGCTCTTGGCCACAGTGTCACATTGGCAGTTCCATGTTCAGCTGATTATTCACCACAACCCCCAGAGTCACTGTTTCCCAGGAAGATTTAAAGCAAGGTTTCCTGCTTGCTGATTTTAAATTGATTTAAATCTGTGATTTGAATCATTCCATCCTGTTTACAACTGTCCACATGCTGTTAACCAGATTCTAGTGCATTCTTGCTGAACAGTGTGTCCGGGGACTTTTTGTTACCCATGGCAGTGAAATTAGAGGCAACTCCCCCGGTAATCCATGGCATGGACTTCAATTCTTTTACTTACATTTTGCAGGCTTTGAGCAAATGCAAGATAAAATCATTTTGTTTTAAATTACATGCAGCACTGACAGTTGTTGGAGTAAGAACTCATTCAGTCAGTATCACAAATTCAACACCCATCAATTCTGTTACTTCCAGATATTGAAATAGAAACTACATACTCAAAATTTTGCAGGAGGTGAAATTTCCATATTTCCTGGGGCTCTTTCTTGCTTTCCATATATTCTAGAAATGGTAGTTCAATTTGTAAGAAACTAATTCTGGCTCAGGCCATCTGGAAGCTTTTTTCCGCAGGGGCTCCATCCTCTTCCAAAATTCTACTAATGCACATCTTGATGGTCTCTGAAGATGAGATCAAACAGGTCTTTACTTGGGAGACCCAAATGCATGCACAGTGGTAATCTTACTGCTATCCAATATGAGGTTTAAAATTCATGACCAGTATGAAGCAGTGTTGGCTAATCATAGAATATCAGGGTTGGAAGGGACCTCAGGAGGTCATCTAGTCCAACCCTCTGCTCAAAGCAGGACCAATCCCCAACTAAATCATCCCAGCCAGGGCTTTGTCAAGTCTGACCTTAAAAACCTCTAAGGAAGGAGATTCCACCACCTCCCTAGGTAACCCATTCCAGTACTTCACCACCCTCCTAGTGAAAAAGTTTTTCCTAATATCCAACCTAAACCTCCCCCACTGCAACTTGAGACCATTACTCCTTGTTCTGTCATCTGGTACCACTGAGAACAGTCTAGATCCATAGAGCACTGGCCTGGAAGATCTGAGTTCTGTTCCTGGCTCTCAGTGGCCTGCTGGGTGACCGTGGGCAAGTCTTTCCCCCCCCCATCATTAAAATAAGGATAATGCAATTGACCTCTTGTAAAGCACTTTGAGATCCACGGATGAGAAGTGCTATATAAGAGCGAGATGGTGGCATTCTGTTGTGACATTCCCATCAATGGATAAAGATGCCTTTCATGCCTCACCTCTTGTGTCCATGGATTGCTGCTCTTCTACTATCTACTCCTTTAATATTAAATAGAGTAGTTAGTGTTTTTTCCCAGGGCTTTGGGAAAAGGGGATGGATAAATATCTCTTAAATGTAACTACTCCCCTGTGTACTAATGCCTTGTTCACCAAAATTACTGTTGGTGGTTAGCTGGAGTAAACAAACTGTTTGCTTATGGTCTTTTGTATGACCCAAATACACTTTCGTTGTGCATCTCTAAACTTGCCCAAGAATTCTTAATGGAATAAATTGTAGATTCACCATTTTTTTTCTTCTCTTCTCCATCTTTTTAATTCCCAGCTCTTTTTAATTTGCCCAGCTCCATCTCTTTCCTATTCTTTTTAATTTGCTACTGTATCTTTATTTTTTTGTTCTGTGTTTTCTTTAACTAAATCAGTCACAGCCACTGAACAAAAATGTACACACCGGAAGCCTGCAGAGGGAAACTAAAGTTCCTAGTTAGCTTCCACCTGCTGATCTATTATATGTAAGCTAAATGTAGAAGGAACCTGACTTTCCCTGAGTAGGATTAGTCTCTTTCCTTCCTTCAGAGGAAACTCATCAAATCTGGCATCAGGGAAATGGACTAGAATTGTATAGTCCTTGTTGGTTTCCCTTTGCAATGGATTCTATATGTAACGTGCTTCTCCACTGCTGGCAGTGTGTCATGGCTAGTGACAGACAAATGATTGGGAAACCTGGTGGAGTTGCTTCCATGTGGCAGACAGAGACAACGCTTGATGGATGGGATTTAGTCTTTTGAGGGGAAAAACAAGTTTCAAGCTCCAGTGTTTCCATCAAAATAATAGTGAATCATAGGCAGATAAGTTGTGGGACTTTGATGTGAAGATAAACATGCACCTATCTGGTACACACCTCGTGTTGGCTGGATGAGTCTGTGGTACAGCATTGGAGATTCAGTAGCAGAGTTTGTCATATAGGAGGTACAGGGTCAATTCATGGGTGTTTCTCCTGATTTGAGAGGAAGGGTAATCTTGTGGTTAACACTGTTCCTAGCTCTGCTAATAGACTCCCTTTGGTAAATCAGTGCCTCAATCTATCTGTAAAAAGTGTGTAATACTTCCCTACGTCATAAGAGGGTTGTGAGCTGCTTGGATACTACAGCTCTATGTTGCTGAAACACCTATAATTTTTTTTAAAGCGTGTCTTAAAAAGTAGGGTGTTAGTGACTATGAAGAGGCTACTTAACCTGCTTTTGGTCTGTCGTCTCCTCAGTATATCACTTTTGCAGCCTAATCTTTAAACTGTCCTAGATTTATTGAGCACTGAAAGGCTCTATTTACCCTAGACCATGGAGAGGTTTTTCTTAATGGACTACCTAGTTTCTCCATGTCAAAGACCCCTTGATTTGAAATCTATTTTCAAAATAGTTCTGTATCTGCCCTGGTGACGTTAGTCATTTTCCTTTCAATTTTTTTTCTCTCTCCTCTGGTTGGTACTTTTGAAAGATCCACAGAAACAAAAGGAGAAACCCACTTCCTTTCTAGAAGAAATGAAAATGATTTTACACAAAATGTTTGACATATTTATGAAATATAGAGGAGAAACATTCTCTTTTTCCAGTTATATTTCAGTTGTAACAATCTTAGGTGTTACCTGTAACAATAATAGGCTTAACAATTTTCAGCTAGAGGTGATATTTTTCCCCAAAAGGCGACTGTCTCCTTTAATGGATTCTAAGGTCTTTCTCTGCTAGATTGAAGAGCCCATTATTACATATTTGTTCCCCAGGTAGGTACTTGCAGACAATCAAGTCACCCCTTAACCTTCTCTTTGCTAAGCTAACTAGATTGAGCTCCTTGAGTCTATCATAGTAAGGCATATTTTCTAATCCTTTAATCATTTTTATGGCTCTTCTCTGCACCCTCTTTATCAACGTCTTTCTTGGACTGTGGGCACCAGAACTGGACAAAACATTCTACCAGCAGTCGCACCAATGACAAATAAAATAAAACAGAGATAAAATAACCTCTCTACTCCTACTCAAGATACCCCTGTTCATGCATCCCAGGGTTGCATTAGCTCTTTTGGACACAGTCAGACTGGGAGCTTATGTTGGACTGATTATCCACCACAACCCCCACATTTTTTTCAGAGTCACTGCTGCCCAAGATAGTCTCCTATCCTGTGAGTATGGCCTATAATGCATACACTTGCATTTTGCTTGTGCCCATTTTATGAAGTAATTCATATCACTCTGAATCAGTGACCAGTCCTCTTCATTATTTACTGCTTCCCCAGTTTTTGTGTCCTCTGCAAGCTCTAAAGCACAGCTAGATATATTCCCATATACACATGTCTAAAAACATACACTAAAACTTTTCCTAAAACCAATATTCAAACCTGAGTGCTTTTCCTAATCAAATCAGTGGGCGAGAAACACTTTTCATCTTGGGTAACTGAATTTCCTCCCTATGCACAGATGGTAGTCTCTGAGGAATGAGTTTTACCTTTTGTTTTCCTTTGTTTCTTACCTTGTAAACCTTTTTCTCTGAATTTCTGCAGGTCACACTCATGACAGTAAAGTTAGGCAAGTCCAGTTAGTATAAACTGAGCAAGGTTTCTCTTCTGGTGCCCACATGTAACTTCTTAGAATTGTATGGCAGGGAGAATATATTGTAGAATTCCTGTTTCCGTAGAGCTAATGCAGTGGTTCTCAAACCGTGGGTCAGGAGCCCCATCATCAGGGCCAGCACTAGACTTGCTGGGGCTCAGGGCTGAAGCTGAAGCCCAAGGAGCGCCCCCTCCTCCCATGGAGGTGGGGATTGGGCTTGCCTCTCCCACCCCCGCGGTCATGTAGTAATTTCGTTCTCAGAAGGGGGTCGCGGTGCAATGCAGTTTGAGAACCGCTGAGCTCTAATGCATGCTTTGTGCTCCGGTGTAACCCTTGCAGACTTCTTAAAGCTTTTGACTGCTTGCTTGATGTTGGATTCCATAGTGTCAAAGAAGCATTCCAATTCTAACACCATTTTTCTGTCTCCCTGTAACGAGTGCTTATAATACTTGCTTTAGTAACAGTATAGCTGACTAACTGGAATATACCATTTCTATAGTTGGCTCTCTAAATGTCAAAATAATAGCACTGATAAGGCATTGCCTTATGTTAAATGACTGAGCCCTTACATTGGAAGAGTGGTTTACCAGGCATAAGTCCTGCTTCCATCCCAGCGTGAACATGCCCAGCAGTCTGTGTTGGAAATCTTCAGTTATTCAGGGGCTGAATTCACATAGCAATCCAGTAATTTGAAGGTACCACTTAAAACTAACTGCTTCTGCAGTAAGTGGGGAACATCAGCACAAGTTTGAAACGCCACATACCTAAAATGCTAACGTATCTAATATGGATAGGAAAGATATGTATGTACCTGACCTTCCATCACAGCCACATGGGACAAGCTACTTTTGTATCACATTTGTTTGTATGTAAAGTTCATTGGAAATGTTCAGTCTAATAGTTCAGATAGGTGGCAGCGAAGATTCTGTTAAGATTCCAGTATTCTCGCTAACCTCTGCTATGTTTGTCCTTATGGGTGTACGTGTTTCATCCAGTTGTTGGCTTTCTGTACACGTTTGTCTTGTTAGTTTGATCTCCTGATCATCTAAATAGTGAATTATTTTCTCCAGGATCTACTTTGTTACAACAAAGTAAATCTGCTTGCTGCTTCTGTGAATTCAGCCCAACTTATCCTGAATGCTCTTTATCTGCTTGTTTTTCTCTAATCCTCTAACCTGGCTGCTGTTTTTTCTCCTCCCCTCTGTCTTGTAGAGAGGTCTGAAGAATGTGTTTGATGAGGCTATCCTAGCTGCCCTCGAGCCTCCGGAAACTCAGCCCAAAAGGAAGTGCTGTATATTCTAAACTGTTTTCTCCTTCCCCTCTTGCTGCTGCTTCTTCTGTCCCACTACTGTAGAAACTTGATTAAAAATGAATAAAACCATCCTGATTGAAAGCTTCCGTGTCTCTGCTTAACATCTTAGAGCAACCTCTGTATTAGCTTTTGGACTGAAAACAACATATACAGTTCCTTAGTAAAACATTTGTGACTGTGGAACATGAACTGGACTCCTTTAACTCTCTGCTGCTTGGGTTGCCAGATGTGGATAGCTTTACAATTTAGGTTGTTGGGGAAAGGGCCTGGGTGTGTCATTTAAAAACAGAACAACAACAAAAAAAACCCTAATCAAGAAGGAATAAAGACATGTTTTATCTTCCTGAGCTCCAACTGGAAAAAAATGCACACTTCATTTTCTACTTGAGTCTATTGTTAACTGTATTTGCATGATAAACATACATGAAAGTGACCTGCAAGTAATGGTGTAATGTGAAGGATTTTCTCGTTCTCCTTTGTGCAGTGAGACTTTCTGTTGCTATTGCTTTGGCTGTCTGTGCTGTAGTGGAGTATTTGTCAGTCCTCGGGGGAAGGAAATATCAATGTATCTGCTACTGCTTTACAAAGATGTTAAATTCTTGCTTTCACTAACACCAGTAGACTGCTTCATTTTAATAACTGATTCTTAAAGCTTGTTAATGTAACATGTAAAGTTTGCCTTTTAATTTCATGCTTCTGATTTTTGTCTTAGGGGAAAAACTTCAATTGTAGTTACCTTAAATTTTGGAATTAAAAATTGCAGTTGTTTGTATAAATGACTGATGAAGCTTTATTTCTGTTTGCATTCACTGGCTTCAATTTAACATTTATACAATGTTATAGTACCCATTTTGTAATTCTCCCATTTGAATTCTGGTATGGATACCATGCACAGCTTCTGAATTCTATCTGGCTGCTGCTAAACATTTGGTGTGGGGAACAGAAGCTTGATTGAAATATACCAGACTGCGATCCATCTTTGCATGCTTGCCTCCTGTAAAACACAGGTGTCATTGCAACATGTTCTGGAATCATTACTAGTCTGTATTCCAGATCCAGCTGTTTCATCTGAATGCAGTACTTTCTGCTTTGTCATTAGCATGTGAAATTCGTTACCAGCAAACTAATCATAAAACCGCCATTGATTGAGGCAATTACTTCTGTATTTGTTTTGCTTCTTATGAAATACACTGGTCTGCAGAAAATGGTTTCAAAGGACTACTGTACTGTTCTGAATATCAGATACTCTTCTAAAGAACTGCTCAGTACAGCAACACAATTTGAACAAAGCCAAGTTAAGCAAAATGACTTTCTGGAAATTGTAGATCTCAATACTTTATTCACCATTATTGGGGTTTAATTCTGCCTTGGTTTTATTTTTGTTTTTTATAACAACCCAGAAAATGAGACCGCCCCTTTCTCTCTTTGCCCCTTTTCAGAAAGGCCTAAAGAATGTATTTGACGAGGCGATATTGGCTGCCCTGGAGCCCCCGGAGCCGAAGAAGAGTCGCAGGTGTGTGCTGCTATGAGCGTCCCTCCACAGCCCCTCTGCAAAGCTGATGTTTGATGTCATACTAAAAGCAATGTTTAAATCAAACTAAAGATACAAATTTTAAAATTTGTTTTTGCAATAATGACAAATGCCCTGCACTCCCATCTCCCCCACACTCTCCCTGTGTGAGTTGAGAATGTTAGTGTTCATTCCCAGTGCCCTTCCCAATTCAGTTAAAGACTAGTTAATTTTGAGTAATTATGTATTATCAGAAAATACTGATCAGTACTAGTTTTTTATTTTGTTTACTGTTTCTAATTTTTGTTTAAGATCCAGGCATGCTTGTGATGACTTTCTCTGTAACAGACTAATTCTGGGCTGTGTTACTGAAATCTTGTCCCAAGCTGGCAAGACTCTGATTCATTGACCTTCTGGGGCTATATTCTGTAATCAGCAGGCAGCCTGGGTATGAGCATGTTTCTGACTCAGTTTTGAGGACTGAAATTAAGATGTCCCCAGCTGGTGCTCCTTCTCTAAAAGTTGCCTTGTTATCTCTCCCCTTCACTTTCCTCTGAGCAGGTCAGAAATTCCTACCCTGTCCTTTTAAGTTATGAAACCTTTGAAACGGGAGGTGAATTGTTCCTTTCCTGTGGATGCACCATCAACTTGTATTTAAGAAAATTAGTTTATTATTGGCAGTGGAGGTGAGGAATGGGTCATTTTTTTTTCTCAAAACGACATTACAGGCTTTCATCAAATGTGAAGAAATAACTGCACATTTTTAAGCACACCCAACTTATAGTTGGTTTTTAACAAGGAAAAAAAACCCCCCAAAAACCACATACTCCTCTCAATCACTGAATTGCTTGGTACGGGCAGGCTTACAAATTACCAGTGTGGTGTTGCTAGGACACTTCTAAAGAGCCTGGGATGTATTAAGGTGAGTTGGGGAAGTGGTGCTGGTGGGTGCATATCCTACAGAACAGTTCAGCATCCTTTTAGGAGGGGTGGAAAAATAGACCTGCTTCAGTAGGAAAGAACTGCAGGGGAGGGATGTCTAGTGTTTGGTGTGGCACCATAGGGACCAGTTAAGGGAATCCCCTTTATCTGCATTGTGCATGTAAGTAACCCTAAAGCCTGTAAGATGGGTTCCAGTCTAATAAGGATCATGTATGAGATCTTTAGACTCCAGTGTTAATAGGGATTTTCCTAAAACTATATTTTGGCTTTTGCAGATTCAAATTTTTTTAATACATGGGGAATTCTTTGTCTTCCCAAATTCCTAATTCTTGTAGACTCATTAATGTTGAACCAATGCTTTTTCATGTCTAAGTTCTTTGTATATGCATTCTTTTCAGATGTATTAAACATAAAATATCTTCACAAGCCCGCCTAAGGGTAATTTTTCCCCCTGACTCTCATTATGGTTCTTTAAGGACTTGCAAACACAGCCAACTTTTCCCCTTTGAGCCCTGCTCTCCAGTTGTGAGTAGCTTTCATTCCATTCTTTACACCTAGTTCCAAATATTTATCCCTCCCATGCTCTCCTCCCTCATTAATGGTCTCATTTCTATCAAACTTACTGTAATGCTCACAAAGTAATCCTTCCACATCAGAAAATTACTGCCATAGCATCAGGGTTTGTAAAGAGATGCATACTGTTCTCTTAAACTTAGGGCTGTTGAGATTTTACCATTTAATATTTCACATGTTCCAAAATCTTTCGTAAATGAAAAGATGACATCTTCAGATTACTTTTTCTGGAGTGAGATGCGATGCTATTACAGAAACTCCATGTTGCTTTCTGCTTGTGCATAGATCTCAGGAAACCAACTATTGTGATGTTACCCTCTCCAAACATATGTTTTGGTTTTGTTAGCAATTTCTCTCAGCTGTGGAGATAATGAAGTCTTGCAGTGTGGAAGCATTATTTTGTATTAATGATTAAAACATGTTCCAAAGAGCTTTGTTGAAGATTACTTTTGTTGGAAGAAGTTGAATAGAATTGTACAACAACCTACGTAACCAAACTTAAAACCCGGGTGGCTTCCAACTTTTAAGCTTTGCTGTTGGTGCTGCCACTCAGCACTGCTTTTGCAGAATTCAACTTCTCTGATTGCGTAGGAAGGCTGTGCTTCAAGGTAAGTTTGTCAATGCTGTTGAAATACTGGCCTTGACATCCAACAAAGGTTGAGGGCTGCAGGCTTCTGACAGCCTATGGCAGGGACAAACAGGGACTTGTATTTCCCTTGCTGTTTCTCAGACTCCAGAGCTGATCATGCTTCTGCAGAACATGCCAGTTTCACTGTTGGATTTAGATCACAGAGCTTGCTTAGTTAAAGGCAGGCACTAAAGCAGCAGTGCCCAAACTTTTCCTGTTGTGCTCCCCTTCCCCCCTTACCAGTAATGGAATCTGTCTGCACAGCCAAGGCTTCCTCATCAGAGAAGCTTGGGCTGAAGGTAGAGCTGGGGCTAGAGGTTGGGCTGGGGGCAGAATGTAGCTGTGGCTGGGGTCGGAGCAGGGCTGGGTGGCACTCCCTCCCTGCCCTGTGGGTGTTGGCTTGTGCCCTGCCGGACACTCACCAAATGTTCCTCTGCGCCCCCCTGGGGAGTGCGCCCCACAGTTTGGGGACCACTGCACTAAAGTGACGTACTGAAACAAAGCCTGAAATGGAGACTCATCAATTTCCATTGTTCTTCCTGAAATAGCTGTTTTACTCTATAAAGCTGTTGCTCTGGCTCATAAGCATCTCATTTTTCACCTGTGTACATCCTCATGGAGGAGCTGTGTATGCAGCTAGTTGGCTGGTCGGTCTCATTCAAGACCAGTAATGTCTCATCGTGTACCTCCTCCCTCTCAAAAAGGGATATGCCAGTCTTCTACCCAACCCCAGCAACTTAGCTAGTAAGAAAGGCCTGCAGTCAGAATTGGCTGAGTGCCTAACCTCTCTGGAAGAGAATGCTGAGGCATTTGATTCAAGGAGAAACTTGTGGGTTTTCAATGGACTGTCTTGACTTAGTTGCTGGGTAGGATGAATTATCTAAATTGCAAAACTAGCTTACAAACCTTGTGCAGAGGGCCTCTTTTCCCCTCCCCCTCCCCCCAGTAGTTGTAGCAACATCTCCTAATGCGTACCTCTAAGCATATTCCTGTTTTAGACGGGGATGAGAGCCTGTGGCGTTGATAACATAGCTACTACCTCTTTCTATTACTTAGCTGCAGTCGTGTGCTGCCTTGCCTTGTCACCCGGTTGTGCTACAGGTGCTTCTCTAACTCGGCACTACACTGAAAGGATGCTTGGACCATCTTCCCTTCCTCTGTTAGAGGAAGGAAAAAAATTGTTTTGCTTAAATGTAATCAGTTTTCTCTTTTGGAACCCATCTCTCCTAAAGATCTACAAGGCTACCGCTAGCAGCTGGCTCCCACACCCAAAAAGTCTTTATACAAGTTGAATGTAGTGTAGTAATCTGTGGACTCTATTTCTCAGGCTCAAAGTGGTAGTAGGTGAGCTTAATAGAAGCATGTTTACTACATCATGTTGCCTCCTTTGCTTAGACTTTAAATAGACGAACAAATAGCTAGATCCCTAGCCCCTCCCTCTCTGACCACAAATATCCTCCTATATGAGTGGTTTGTCATTGGTAAAGTGGCAGGAGAGTAATTTTGTGGGAGCACTTTATTAAAACACTACCAGCACTCTAATGTTCAAGACAGTCTGTACTAATGTATCTCAGTGGCCTTGAATTTGGCTGCTGGTGTCCTGGTCACAGGTTGTACCTGTATCAATGCTTCCAGAATCTGTGACTTTAGGTTGATTCTCGTATTCTGTCCATTCAGAAAAGAGCGTGCACTCAGAGGTTGGAAAGTATGCTCACAAGAGGTGGATTAGAGCATCCCCAAGAACTTTAGTCTGCTTAACAAATATAGTTAAGAGCAGAGTCCTGGTTTCATATAAAGTAGTTGCCTGTTTCAAAGAGGCTATATGGTAAAGTTAATGTACTCAAATTCAGTAGTAATATCAGATGGGTAGGGGCTGGAGCTGAGGTGTGGAAAGAAATTCTGTTCCCTGCCCCACTTCCAGTGTTTCTTAGTAGAAAGATCCTGCCAGTGAACAGCTGATATTTCAACACTATAATAAGAGACAAGGTAAGTGAGGTAATGTTCTTTTATTGGACCGACTTTAGTTACTAGAAAATCTGATTTCCTTCCCCACACCTGAAGGGGGCTCTATGTAGCTCAAAAGCTTGTACCTTCCACTACCAGAAGTTGTTCCAATTAATATTGCTCCCTCACCTACCTTATCTTTCTCATGTTCTGGGACCAGCATGGCTATACCAATACTGCAGATGCTATAATATAACTTTTAATTATTACTCCAGTGCTGTGAACAGTTCCCACTTCTCAAAAATATTTTTTCTGTCTAGGTCAACCCTAAAAATCTGGTGCCAGTACTAGTTCAGCTTTCCCCACTTTAGCAATATCAGGTGCTCATATGTAGATAGGCCTCCGATCGTTTTTATGCATGTCAACTAGACCTGCTCTGAGCAAGGTTACATCAGTGTTAGCTTCCGTTAGCCAGGTAGCCTGCCTGCATTTCCCCTGGGTGCGAATATCAGCAGAGCTGAACTGCTATGAGAAATGGTGGAAAATTTTTGGAAACTTCTGTGGGTGGAAAGGTCTGTAGCAGGCAATTTGGTGGTTTCAATGGAAAATCTTTAACCTAAGTATTAGGGCTAGAAGTAGAATTTTGGGTTTAATGAAAGCTCCGATTCTGCAAAAATTGATATGGACCAGAGAAGTGTTATGCTGCACATCCCTCAGCATGGTGCTCCACAGTAATGGGAGTTGTAATCCTCTTTAAAAGAGGAGGCCAAGCAACAGAAAAGTGCTTGATGGGCCATATATCTTCTAACTAGTAAAACCGAGCCACTTAAGGAAGAAATTCCCTAGCAGGTTTACTTGTACTAACTTCATCCTTGTGGTAGAATAGCACATGTATCCAAAGCTTTTTATTCTGAAAATGGTATCTTTAAGTCCTAAGGAGCAATGTGCTAACTTTTTTTGGTAGCAGGTACCCAGAGCAATGCTCATACTACCTCCCTGCTGTTGATTTCTCTGGTAGGCTGCTTATTATTTATAGAGATTTTTCCCTACAGCTTTACAAAGCTGCGTCCCAACTAACTCTGAGTCTGGAACACAGTTGCAGTTAAAGGCTTTTAGGGGCTAGGCTGTGGAGTTACTCTCTAATCCTTGCCTAGTTGCAGGGAGTTGGCTCCAAATTCACTGTACCTTCCAGCTTTGTGTCTTGGTCGTTTTTTGCAAAGATGTATTGGTAAGAGTGAGGATCAGAGGTGAAAGTAAGCTGGTACGGCGTACTGGCAAGAGCCGGTACGCTGTGCCGGACCAGACCGGCTGGTGATTTAAAGGGCCAGGGGCTCCAGCCCCTGCGGGGAGCCCCGGGCCCTTTAAAGCGCCACCCGAGCCCTGCTGCCCGAGCCCTGGGGTAGCGGCGGCAGGGCTCCCATGGTGATTTAAAGGGCCCTGAGCGCCACTGTGGTAGCAGTGGGAGCCCCGGGGCTCACAGCCGCTTCTGCAGCTGGGAGCTCCGGGGGTGATTTAAAGGGCCTAGGGAATTTAAAGGCCCTGCCTCTTCCGGTTGAGGCCACGCCCCCTGCTCAGGACTCCGGAGTACCGGTAAGTCCTTTAAGTTACTTTCACCCCTGGTGAGGATGGACCAGGGCCCTGTGTATATGCAACAGTGGGCTAGAGCAGGGCTTGTAAGACAGTTTTGGCATCATGTATGGCACATTTGAGTGCTTTCTGAATCTGTTGTGAATTAGCTGGAGAGAGCCACCTGGTGTAATCTCCAGGCTCAGTTACACCTTCTGTCAAGGAGTGAAGTCCCAAGCATTGGAAAAAGCTCCATTTTGTACAAAAGGCAGCAGTCTCTCTTGGCAACTCAAGATGTGTTGTGAAACACATCACCCTGATGCGTTGCAGGGTTTCCCTATTGAATAGAGTCCAGATCACGATCTGCCCTGATCATCAAAGCCTTCAGTGCAGTTGGCCCTAGCACTCGGACGGCTGTATTCCACTGTACCAGTGAAACCTGTGACCAGTGCAGAGGAGGCTTATGAGCGCTGGAGCCAGAATTTTCACTGGAGCTGGACCTAGACTGTGACCTGGACCGAGACACTCTCTGCAAGAGAGACCACAGGCCTCACCCTACTCAGAACTCAGCTCTTCCACTTAATACTCCCATTATCTTTTTCTTTAAAAAAAAAAGAAAAGGGGGGGGGGCAGAAACTACTTGCTATTTCTCCTACAGTCTGGAAATAAGGGGAGAGATGCACTTTGTTTTTTAAATGCACGAGGAGCTCGCAGATATTATGGTGATTAGGAGAATAGATCTATCTAGTTAGGTAGGTGTTGCACCAGTCATCTTCATCGTTCCATGCTATGTCCCCTAGCATATCCAGTAGTGGACTCCAACTAAAGCAAGTTGGAAATTTTACCTATCTCGGCAGCAACCTCTCCAATGATGAATCTCTTGAAAAAGAGATCACAAACAGGATACAGAAAGCTTCTCAGTCATTAGGAAAGCTACATAGCAAAGTCCTGAAATCCCACAACATAACCCTCTCAAAAACAAAACTTTATCATGCTTTTATGCTCACATCTCTCCTCTATGGCTGTACGACCTGGACACCATACAAATGGCATATCAAACAGCTAGAGTCCTACCATAACCGCACTCTGCGTGCCATTATGGGGATCCGCTGGCAGGACAAAATTACCAACCTGGAGTTTCTCCAAAGGTTAAATGCCATAAGCATCGAGGCCATGCTGATAAAAGACCAATTATGCTGGGTTGGACACATCATTAGGATGCCTGAACATCGACTCCCCAGAAAAATGTTCTATGGAGTATTGGCACAAGGACATCGGAATCAAGGCTGCCCCAGAAAGCGCTAGAAGGACAGCATCAAGAACAGCACACACTTTGGTGCAGTAAAACCGGATGATCTTGAGAAGGTTGCGTTAAATAGATCAGCCTGACAACACCCAGCACTCAGAGCTTTCCAAACCTTTGAAGAGTACAGAAATAATCGATTGTTAGCTGCAAGGGAAAGAAAAGCGTCGTACTACTGCTATAGTTATCAAGACTCTTACCAATGACTTTGCCTGATCTGCTCATGAGCATGTGCGTCACGCTTTGGACTTCAGAGTCGCTCCAGAATCCACAAAAAGAGAGAGCTGAAAACGTCATCGTCGAACCAATGGCCTACACATAATCAGGTAGATACAGTTGTTGACTCACTTGTGGTGTTTCTAATCTTTTTTTAAAGCAAATATGGCACAGGGGAAACTGCAGTCCAAACTTCAGATGTAGCTTGTGTCATTAGGAGAGAGGATCTTGAAGAGCAGAAAAGAAAGAAATGCCACGGAAGTTGCTTCTCCTCCATAATATTTACGCTAATGTGGTAAGTGTAGTGGGTGAAATTCTCTGGCCTTCATTAGGCAGGAGCCCCGAATTGATCATTGTGGCGCTTTGTGGCAATACACTCTGTGAATCTATTGATGTACTACACATGCTGCTTATTTGCTACTTTTAATTTTGGATGTTAAAACAAACTGAATACTTCTCTAAGGGCACCTGGTTCCCTTATACCAGTGCAGTACACCCTTTCCAGCACAAGGGCCAAACATACCATGGAAAAAATGTCAAGGGGCCACAATATCCTGGGGCAGGTTCTCCGTCTAGTTCTGCTCAGTCAGCGCAAGGGAAGCAGAAATCACATGGAATTTCCCTGTTGGGGATTCCCTAGTATGTCCACAGCTGACCCAGTTAGCCTGTCTGCTTCTTTCTTCAGCTCCTGCTTCGGGGGGCAGTGGGAGTGGTGGTGAATGGTCCCTACAAGCTGCTCTATCCTGAGCTGGGGCAGAGAATTAGGGGCCATAGCTATGGTTCCTCAAGTAGTGTCCCTGTGGCTGCTCGACTTCAGGTGCACATGCGCTCTAGATGCCTTTTTGATTAGTGTTTTTCGTTAGCTGTTTTGATTAGTTTTTCGTTAGCTGTTTTGCCTGTGCATGCACTCTACACACCCTTGTACACAGCACCAAGGCTATAGAGGGCTGCGCAGGCAAACCAGAGTCAGTTCCTTCTCAACCACCTTGGCCTAAGACAGAACTGTAGCATGTGCGCTACCAGCATGCCTCCTCTTATGCCGTGGCTACACTCGCAACTTCAAAGCGCTGCCGCGGGAGCGCTTTGAAGTGCGAGTGGTCGCGCGCCAGCGCTGGGGGAGAGCTCTCTCCCAGTGCTGCAGGAACTCCACCTCCACGAGGGGATTAGTTTACAGCACTGGGAGAACGGCTCCCAGCGCTGGGGGAGAGCTCTCTCCCAGTGCTGCAGGTACTCCACCTCCACGAGGGGATTAGTTTACAGCGCACACTGTAAACACTGTAGTGTTNGAGCTCTCTCCCAGTGCTGCAGGTACTCCACCTCCACGAGGGGATTAGCTTACAGCACTGGGAGAACGGCTCCCAGCGCTGGGGGAGAGCTCTCTCCCAGTGCTGCAGGAACTCCACCTCCACGAGGGGATTAGTTTACAGCGCACACTGTAAACACTGTAGTGTANTGTACTACACATGCTGCTTATTTGCTACTTTTAATTTTGGATGTTAAAACAAACTGAATACTTCTCTAAGGGCACCTGGTTCCCTTATACCAGTGCAGTACACCCTTTCCAGCACAAGGGCCAAACATACCATGGAAAAAATGTCAAGGGGCCACAATATCCTGGGGCAGGTTCTCCGTCTAGTTCTGCTCAGTCAGCGCAAGGGAAGCAGAAATCACATGGAATTTCCCTGTTGGGGATTCCCTAGTATGTCCACAGCTGACCCAGTTAGCCTGTCTGCTTCTTTCTTCAGCTCCTGCTTCGGGGGGCAGTGGGAGTGGTGGTGAATGGTCCCTACAAGCTGCTCTATCCTGAGCTGGGGCAGAGAATTAGGGGCCATAGCTATGGTTCCTCAAGTAGTGTCCCTGTGGCTGCTCGACTTCAGGTGCACATGCGCTCTAGATGCCTTTTTGATTAGTGTTTTTCGTTAGCTGTTTTGATTAGTTTTTCGTTAGCTGTTTTGCCTGTGCATGCACTCTACACATCCTTGTACACAGCACCAAGGCTATAGAGGGCTGCGCAGGCAAACCAGAGTCAGTTCCTTCTCAACCACCTTGGCCTAAGACAGAACTGTAGCATGTGCGCTACCAGCATGCCTCCTCTTATGCCGTGGCTACACTCGCAACTTCAAAGCGCTGCCGCGGGAGCGCTTTGAAGTGCGAGTGGTCGCGCGCCAGCGCTGGGGGAGAGCTCTCTCCCAGTGCTGCAGGAACTCCACCTCCACGAGGGGATTAGTTTACAGCACTGGGAGAACGGCTCCCAGCGCTGGGGGAGAGCTCTCTCCCAGTGCTGCAGGAACTCCACCTCCACGAGGGGATTAGTTTACAGCGCACACTGTAAACACTGTAGTGTTCAGTGCACACTGGGGCACTGTTTACATTGGCGCTTTACAGGGCTGTAACTTGCTGCACTCGGGTTTGTTTTTTCACACCCCTGAGCAAGAAAGTTGCAGCGCTGTAAAGCGCCAGTGTAGCCATAGCCTTAGAATCATTTCCTTTTTATCTTAGTAGTAGTTTAGTTTTTAGTTTAGTTTTAGAGGAGGGCCTCTTTCTTTTCGTCTCTTCTCCCATCCAGAAGAGTTGCCTCTTTGGGAGGATATGCTCAGCTCCCTGGGCTTCAAACATTGCCTCGCTTGCCAGGAGGCTATGCTGGTTAGCAATGGCCACTCCAAGTGCATCTGCTACCTTGGAAAATCACACATCACACACATCTATGGCTAGGAAGAACCAAGAGATCAAACTGAGGCATCTGATGGTGGAGTGCTCTCTTTGCCCTGTGGCAGAGCAAGGTCAGGATTCCCCTCTACATCGGTCTCTGGGCAGATCTAGTGCCCCTTTGACCTCAGCCCATCACTCCCCCAAGAATGGGAAGGCCTCAGAGACCTGACAGCCCCAGGAAAAGGGGGTCTGACTCACTTTGTAAGGAGTCTGCTCCAAAGAGGCCTTGTCTCCTACTAAGTCAGTAGTCTTGGAATAATTGACTTCTAGATCCAGTATGTGGAGGCTGCAGGTTCCTCCATTGCGGTCAGGGCTAGAAAACCAAGAAGGTTAAAGAGTAAACACTGCTCCAAGTGAGCCTTGATACCAGGAATGACGAGGAGAAACACTCATACAGACAAGATGTAACTTTCATCAGTATCTCCGACAGGCCTACTGGTGCCGTAATAATGTAAACCTCTTACTCCAGCACCTTCATCAGAGCATTCTGAACCCTCAGTATTGTCAGCTTCCAGAGACAATTGCGTCAGTGCTGTCACCCCATTCGGTACTGCAGGGATTTTGATTCATTAAGGACCTAGCCATAGTAGAGGAACTACAGTCTCTGTTGATCCTGGGCACCAAGGTTTCCACGGTACCAAGACTAGTTCAGTTGCTGGACTCCCATTTATCACTGACACTTGATTCACCACTTTTTTTCAGTTGGGACTCCTCTGTTGCTCTGAGGAAGAGGAGAATGAAGGGGACTTTCAGTCCATTCAGCCGTGTCAATCTTAGTATAGCATTTCCCCCACCTACTCATATAGGAACCCTTTCTATGTGGACCATGGAGACAAGGAAGAGTCCAGAGCAAGACATCACAACCTGGGTGCCACCATTGCTCCTCTATGGACCCCTCCAGTGGTCAAACTGGGACCACGGGGCTGCTTACCATCAGCAGTTTTCTTGGGCTCCAAACCCAGCCCACCGGGATGAGACTCAATCTCTGCTACCTCAGACCATTCCCAAGCAGGGGGAGACATTTGAGGAACAGGTTAGGGTAGATGAGGCTATCTACTGCTATCTCATCATCACTTGATGAAGCAGTGATTCCCCCTCTACCATCTATGGCTGATGACTTTAAGTGATTCCAAGACCTCATCAAGCATGTGGCAGACTCCCTTCAGATACTGCTCAAGGAGCCGCAACATAAGTTATTGGAGAATATCCAATCAGTTACATCATCTAGAGTTACCCTTCTGATTAACAAGGTGATCATGGGTCCTGACTGGATTGTTTTGCAGACCTCAGCAGCAACACCACCAACTTGCAAGAGGTCTGATAAGCTATACTACGTTTCCACCAGGGACTCTGAATTCCCATCCCTCTCCTAATTCCCTGCTGATGGAGGTTAGTAAATGAATGGAGGAAGCAGCATCATGCCAAGGTAACCCCATATGACAAGGGCCAGAAGCGTCTCGATCATTTTGGACAGAAGTCCTATTCATCGGCAGCCCTACAATTTTGGATCACTAATTACCAGGCGCTTATGTCCAAATACAAATAAATGCACTGAACTTTGCATAGTTGATAGAATTATCTTCCTCTGGAACAAAGCGAGCATTCCAAGCTCTCATTGTGGAAGGACAGTTATTAGCGCGGACATCCCTCCAAGCGTCCCTAGATGCTGCAGACGCTGCGGCCTGTTCCATCTCTGTGGCACCAGTCATGACTTCAGGCCAGCTTCCCAAGGGAGGGCCAGAGTATGGTGGAGGACCTTCAATTCGACGGGCTCAAGTTACTTGTCGAGAACATGGATGAGTCCCTCCATACTCTAAAAGACTTGAGCCACGCTGCGGTCACTAGGAATCTATACCCCTGCGAGCAAGAGGAGGTTTAGTAGATCACACACTGCCCAAAGATCCCACCCGATACATTTCTCTGGGTTCCAGAGGCTAGCTGAGCCCCCTAGAAAAAAGCACAGGTTCCATAGGAAGAGAACCACAAAACCATCTGGTTCAAGCACTCAATTGGCTTTGTCTTCAAAGCATCCATTTTGATGGGGCTGGTCTAAGGTTTGATGCCTCTCCACTCTTTAACTTGCCAGCTCCAACAGTTTGCCCACCCTCCCCCATTTGTAAGCCATTGTTCCCATTTCCAATGTGCATGGGAGCATATCACCACAGACAAATGGGTTTTGGAGATCGTTTCATTGGGCTATGCCATCCGCTTCTCTCACACAGCCCTTTCCAGTCCCTCTTCAGGGACCCCTCTCTCGAACTCCTACTAAGACAGGAGATAATCTCCCTCCTTTGATTAGGAACGATAGTCTGTCTCCGCTCTATACAGGGTGTGGATTTCTACTTGATACTACTTTGTGCCAAAAAAAAACCAAGCCCAGAGCATGGAGACCAATTTTAGATACAAGACTCCTAAACAAATGTGTGAAGTCCCAAAAATTCAGGATAGTGACTCTTAGCAGCTATAATTCCTTCATTGAACCCAGGGGGTTGGTTTTCCGCTCTTGATCTCCAAGATGCATATTTCCGTATCGCCATACACCCAGCCCTCAGAAGGGACTTGCACTTTGTGATAGGCTGGGATCGCTACCAGTATTGTGTGATTTCTTGTGGTTTTTCTTCAGCTCCAAGAATGTTCGCAAAGGTTCTAGCAGTAGGGGCTGCTCATCTTTGTCGAGAGGCTCTAATGGTGTTCCCATGCCTTGATAAGCGGTTGTTCAAAGGTCTGTCTTACAGGGCGGCCACCCAGAGGGCACTAGCACTATTCCTGCAGTTAGGCTTCCAGCCTGATGTAGACAAATCTGAATTGAACCCCATGCAGAAAATACATTTCTGAGGGTTGTTTTTGGATTTGCTGACTGCCAGGGCCTATCTTCCCATGGACAGATTCGTAACCTTATCAAACTTCTTCAAGACTGTTGAAGTGAACCCTCGAACCTCTGAGAGGCTCTGGCATATCCTAGGGCACATGGCAGCTTGTACTTTCATCACAGATCATGCAAGATTACGTCTTCTCTGCCTTCGGGGGTGGCTCAGGCCAGTCTACTCATCAAACAGACACTGCAAGGACAATCAAGTTTTTCTGTTCCACACCAGGGGAAACATTCCCTAGACTGATGGAAATACCACCACAGTGTGGGGAATGGCGTTCTTTCTTTGGCTAATGCTGATGGTTACCATAACGACGGATGGATTGCTGCTTGGATGAGGGGCATGTTTGTGTTCATACGGTCCGGGGCAGATAGTCACCTCAGGATGAAGGATCTGTATTAGGCATTTCCCTCACACCTCTAATTCTAAAAGTGACTCACAGGATCAGGCAGGACAAGGACATCCAGATAGTCCCCATGTAGCCTAGACGAGCATAGAATCCTTACCTCTTTTGACTGTCTCTTCATCAAGCGATCAATCTTCTATGCTTCTGTCATTTCTCTCAAGATGTCGACCGAGTGCTTCATAGGGATTCTCCACCTCGATAGTTCGCTTCCTCTATGCTGGATTACCAGATGCAATTAAAGAAAGCAGGCTTATCAATTAGCTTGATTTAAGGTTCACCTGGCTGCAGTATCAGCATCCATTCTCCAGTGGAGGGGTTCTCTGTATTCTCTCACCCCACAATTGCAATGTTTGTTAAAGGTACTTCCCTCAAGTAAAAGCCCCCACTCCAGTATGGGATCTCCGTCTAGTTCTCAGAGCTTTCACAGGGCCTGCTCTTTATTAAACCTGTTCATGAACACTGCCTTTTTAGTAGCCATTACATTGGCTCAAAGAGTTGGGGAAATGGGGGCCTTGATGGTGGATCCTTTCTTTACTGTTTTTGTGTGTTTTTTTTTTAGGGATAAAGTTTCCCTACAACCACATCCCAAATTCCTTCCTAAGGTATCATCTGAGTTTTATTTGTACCAGACCATACACTTACCCTTTCCCCCCAACTCCCAGCCACATAATTTGGGTCAGGAATCTTTCTTCCATACATTAGATGTCAGAAGAGCTTTGGTTTTCTATCTCAGTAGGACCAACCCATTCTGGAAGTCTGGACTATTTATCTCCATTGCGGACGGGCTGTATTATCACTTGCTATAAGATTGACAATATTCAACCTCCTGCTAGGGTTCTGGCCCACTCTGTACTAGATCACAGTTTACATCTATGCCTTTCTTAAGGACGTTCCAGTACCTGAAATCTGCAGGGTCTTCTCCCAATATGATGCTTTTTTCCCCCCATGCCTCTAGATCTGATGTGGCAGTGGGAAGTGCAGTTCTGTCAGCTGTACCAGACTCTGTTCTGATGCTCCCTCCTCCTGGGGATACTGTTCAGCAGTAATGGTAGAGAAGGAACTGAGGGTCGTTTGCCTGTGCAGCCTCGGTGCAGGACAAAAGGGTGTGTAGGGTGCATGCACAGGCTCACTGGACACTGCTAAAAAAAAATTGCCCATCAAGGGCATGTGCACACCTGAAGTGGTTTCAGAGTAATAGCCGTGTTAGTCTGTATCCGCAAAAAGAAACAGGAGTACTTGTGGCACCTTAGAGACTAACAAATTTATTGTAGCATAAGCTTTCGTGGGCTACAGCTCACTTCATCGGATGCATGCAGTGGAAAATACAGAAGGAAGAGATATATATACACACATGAAACAATGGATCTTACCATACACATTATAAGGAGAGTGATCAGTTGTCAGCAGGAGAGAAAAAAAAG
>QXTE01000291.1:322458-377286 GCA_003942145.1 Platysternon megacephalum | reverse complement strand
GTGGAGCACCCCTGGGGGGACACCTCACAAAAAATTCCAGTTACTCCACAGGGTGAGTAACCTTTCCTTCTCAGCTCCCCCCCCCCCTTACCCTAGGTGGCTGGGAGGGAGGGGGGCATCCTGTGTTAGGGGGTTCCCTAGATTTAGATGGAGCCCACTGAGCTCCGATTCTTCTCTTGGGCTACTGCAGCTGGGCAGGGAAGCAGGCACTGGAATAGCTGCTCTCCTCCACTACAGGTGCCCAGTGGGGGTGCTGCTGAGCACTGGGAAGAGAGAGCAGCAGTGTGGGAGGCTCCCAGCTCATATTATTGGTGGCTCTGGGGCTGCAGGAAAGGGGGGGCCCCCACCTCCCCGGGGCTGATTCGGACACTTCCACTTAGAAGTTACAGGACACAGCTCAGGGACGTGCTTTCACTTCAGAGTCAAATACACATTTGATCCTTAGTACTGTTGTGCTGCTTCTCCTGGCATGTTTTGGGCCCTCCTGCTTTAGAGTGTTAGGAGCTGTTCTCCCGGAATGAGGGTAGATAAAAGCCACCATGACCTGGGGTCAGTTACCCTACAGAACCGTGGTATTTAGCTTCAGGCTTGAGCTGGGAAAATATAAGCGAACTTCCTAGTGTCCCTTTGGGAAAGCGCCCACCCTTACTCACTGCTTCCTCTGTGGTGCACACTGTACTCTGCAGCGTGTGGCTTTTGTCAAAACATGGGCAGAGTATTGTGTAGGAAAACAAGCACATTGCCTGCTGCCCATCCCGAGAGAGCTCTATGTGGTGCTATGCATCGCTCCAGCACAGCTGAGACCAGAGCCCATAAACTGCTGGGCATCCTTTAAGTCTTCTCTGGGCGTGGTAAAAAATTGCACCACAATTGAGAACAGCGATGGAAGAATAGCTCATGTGTCTGCTCTTGCTGTACAAGGTGTGCTAACCAGCCCTGTCATCTCTTCAGCTGGGAGGATTGGACGCAGGCCCTTCTTAAAAGCTGTGGTCCTGCCTGCCTCTCAAGCATCTTAATTATTGGTTTAAAGTGCCAGAGGAACCTCCAACTGCTCTTTGCTTTGTTGTATTGCTC
This sequence comes from Platysternon megacephalum, assembly GCA_003942145.1. Classification (NCBI taxonomy): domain Eukaryota; kingdom Metazoa; phylum Chordata; order Testudines; family Platysternidae; genus Platysternon; species Platysternon megacephalum. The sequence goes on along the minus strand of QXTE01000291.1, from coordinate 376,212 downwards.
TGCTCTCCAGCTGCCTTTATTTTTGTAAAGGCCAAAATTTTAGGAAAGAGAATCTTTACTATTATTTCAGTGTTTTAAAGCACTTCTCTTCTCTGGCTGTACCTGAGTAGGTCCTGCAACCTCTGCACTCTAGCTTTTTGGCTTTAGGAAGGGGCTTTGTTCTGGTCACTCACTGGTGCAAAGGCAGAACTCTTGCCTTGGTGAATGGGAAGTGACGTAGATGTAGTACCCTGCCTTGTGCAGGTAGAAGAGATCCTCTCAAAAAGCCTTGTAAACCCATCTACCAACCAGTGACCATGCTGATCAATTTAAAAAATCCACTCTAAATAGAAAATACAGCCAAATTGTTTTAAGAGCCCCAACCCTCTCATAGGTATGGTATGGGCGTTGCTAGGCAGTCCATGCACTCCCACATCTTAATCCCCAACAGCTGCCTTTAAATCATCTATCTCACTGTGGTTCTGTAGCACCCATTCATTGTCTCCATTTCTACTGCCATAGGCATTAGGAGGCACAGAGTGTAGCCCAGTGTATACACACAAAGGGCTGAATTAAAGTTGCATGAGTAACCTGCCTTCTAGCATTTCCTAATGTTGCATCCTTGACCTTTCAACTTTAACATTCTTCTGATACTTTTAATGATACTCTTCTCATAATTCTTTTGTACGTAATATACCATATGCATCTGCTACAGGACCTGCAGCATTTGCATCCAAGCCACGTTAGGCAGTATGAACATACTGCATGAGTGCAGTTTGTGCTGGTTCAGTCATACTGCTGCAAGTTGAAATGATGCAGGCACAAAAGTAACAGAGGCAAAATGGCAAGGGGAGAGGATGAGGGTCCCGATTTCCTAGATTTGTTAGCTGCCCTCCCTGATCGTTCTGCTCTTCCTCCTGCTCTCTCTTTACGGTTGTTCTGTTAATAAAGTGAGTGAGCTATAGGTTTTATTTTTCTGAGGCCTGTTCTCTCTCCATCCACCCTTTGAATTTTGCCATGACTTTCTTTGTTATATTCTTATTAGAATATAACCGTAGGGATCTGTTATCAACCACCTGACCAAGACAGTGATAGTGACGATGAAATGCTAAGGGTGATTAGAGAGGCTATCAAAATAAAGAACTCGATAATAGTGGGGGATTTCAATTATCCCCATATTGACTGGGTACATGTCACCTCAGGACGAAATGCAGAGACAAAATTTCATGATACTTTAAATGACTGCTTCTTGGAGCAGCTGGTACAGGAACCCACAAGGGGAGAGGCAATTCTCGATTTAGTCCTGAGTGGAGCACAGGATCTTGTCCAAGAGGTAACTATAACAGGACCACTTGGAAATAGTGACCATAATATAACATTTAACATTCCTGGGGTGGGAAGAGCACCTCAACAGCCCAACACTGTGGCATTTAATTTCAGAAAGGGGAACTATGCAAAAAAGAGGCGGCTAGTTTAACAGAAATTAAAAGGGACAGTGACTAGAGTGAAATCCCTGCAAGCTGCATGGACACTTTTCAAAGACACCATAATAGAGGCCCAACTTAAATGTATACCCCAAATTAAGAAACACAGTAAAAGAACTAAAAAAGAGCCACCGTGGCTTGGCTTAACCATGTAAAAGAAGCAGTGAGAGATGAAAAAGGCATCTTTTAAAAAGTGGAAGTCAAATCCAAGTGAAGTAAATAGAAAGGAGCATAAACACTACCAAATTAAGTGTAAAAATGTAATAAGAAATGCCAAAAAGGAGTTTGAAGAACAGCTAGGTAATAACAATGTTTTTAAGTACATCAGAAGCAGGAAGACTGCTAAACAACCAGTGGGGCCCCTGGACGATCGAAATACAAAAGGAGCACTTAAAGACGATAAAGTCATTGCGGAGAAACTAAATGAATTCTTTGCTTCAGTATTCACATCTGAGTATGTTAGGGAGATTCCCAAACCTGAGCCGTCCTTTGTAGGACTGAGGAATTGTCACAGATTGAAGTGTCACTAGAGGAGGTTTTGGAATTAATTGATAAACTTAACAGTAACGAGTCACCAGGACCAGATGGCAGTCACCCAAGAGTTCTGAAAGAACTTAAATATGAAATTGCGGAACTATTAACTCTGTAAAAGCAGCAAAGAATCCTGTGGCACCTTATAGACTAACAGAGGTTTTGCAGCATGAGCTTTCGTGGGTGAATACCCACTTCTTCGGATGCATCTCCCTTGCATCCGAAGAAGTGGGTATTCACCCACGAAAGCTCATGCTGCAAAACCTCTGTTAGTCTATAAGGTGCCACAGGATTCTTTGCTGCTTTTACAGATCCAGACTAACACGGCTACCCCTCTGATATTAACTATGGTGTTTAATCTGTCCTTTAAATCAGCTTCTGTACCCAATGACTGGAAGATAGCTAATGTAACACCAATATTTAAAAAGGGATCTAGAGGTGATCCAGGCAATTACAGACCGGTAAGTCTAACATCAGTACCGGGCAAATTAGTTGAAACAACAGTAAAGAATAACATTGTCAGACACATAGAAGAACATAACTTGTTGGGCAAAAGTCAACATGGTTTCGGTAAAGGGAAATCATGTCTTACTAATCTATTAGAGTTCTTTGAAGGGGTCAACAAACATGTGGACAAGGGGGATCCAGTGGACATAGTATACTTAGATTTCCAGAAAGACTTTGACAAGGTCCCTCACCAAAGGCTCTTATGTAAATTAAGTTGTCATGGGATAAGAGGGAAGATCCTTTTATGGATTGAGAACTGGTTAAAAGACAGGGAACAAAGGGTAGGAATAAATGGTAAATTTTCAGAATGGAGAGGGGTAACTAGTGGTGTTCCCCAAGGGTCAGTCCTAGGACCAATCCTATTAAATTTATTCATAAATGATCTGGAGAAGAGGGTAAACAGTGAGGTGACAAAGTTTGCAGATGATACTAAACTGCTCAAGCTAGTTAAGACCAAAGCAGACTGTGGAGAACTTCAAAAAGATCTCACAAAACTAAGTGATTGGGCAACAAAATGGCAAATGAAATTTAATGTGGATAAATGTAAAGTAATGCACATTGGAAAAAATAACCCCAACTATCCACACAATATCATGGGGGCTAATTTAGCCACAACTAATCAGGAAAGAGATCTTGGAGTCATCGTGGATAGTTCTCTGAAGAAGTACACGCAGTGTGCAGCGGCAGTCAAAAAAGCAAACAGGATGTTAGGAATCATTAAAAAAGGGATAGAGAATATCTTATTGCCCTTATATAAATCTATGGTATGCCCACATCTTGAATACTGCGTACAGATGTGGTCTCCTCATCTCAAAAAAGATATACTGGCATTAGAAAAAGTTCAGAAAAGGGCAACTGTGCAGGGTGGCATGATCATGGTCAGCTCTATGTAGTAGAAGGGAATGTACTGTTTTTATAGACTCACTAAACACTGCCGAGGTTGGCTCTGGGCCTACTCACTATTTCTGCGCCCGTCCCCTTCAGAATTTTGGAAGTTGAAAAATTGTGGCCAGCTCTAGCATTCACAACTAGTAAGAGCCCTATGCCCCGGGACTGGCCCTTTCAATTCAATTAGACTTTTTGGGCATGACCAGCGTTACCAGTGTTGCTTCATTGTAAGAAAGAGACAAACCCCATAGCTATCTGTCACCCAGGCTAGGCGCATCTGTGTTTGGGTTTGGGCCCCATGTCCATTTAGCATTTCGGAGCCAGCAATACATTGTTTGAAAAGCAGACTGAGTGGGGAAGCTGGCTACTGGATCAGTACTGCCAGAAGCCCAGGAAGCCCTTGGCTACCTAGGACTCCTGTTTGGCTCAGCCTTTCCCAAATAGCCCACCTGTAGCTGCTTATGTTATCGCCAGCTTGCCTCCCGAGGTGTCTCATTTCTTCTGGGTGACCCTGCAGTATTGTCTAGCAGCACGTGGGAATGGTATCCTCAGGACTCTAGCCTCATTCAGCAGGTCTCCCATACTTCCCATTGACATGTGCAGGGTCAAGTCCTACTTGTCTGTCTCACGCCCTTCCTCTTCCCACAGTGCGGGTTGGGCTGGGAATGCCGATTTCTGATTGACTGGTTGGGCCTTTGATGTTACAGCTGTGTGGTAACACTGCAGGGTGAGACCTCAGTGCTCCGACACAATGGTGGATCCGGATGCCCCTTCTGTTAATGGAAAGGGCAAAAAATTAACAGGAGACAATCCCGTTTAAAACAGAGCAGGGGGAGAGAGGTTTTAAGCGATTGAACAAAAAGCCATGGGTTTTAGCGCAGTCACCTCCCTCTTCTCTCGCCCTCCCCCGTTAAGGAACAGCCGTGTCATGAAGCCCTGATGATTCAGTGGAAATGTTAAGTCTTTAATTACCCCAGCGCACAGTCACCTCAAGGGCTTGAGTTGCACTTTGATTTCTGGTCAGGAAGGGCTGTTCCAAGACAGAGGTGGAAAGAGGCTCTGAACAAGCCCCTCTCAGTTCGTTCTCAGAAAGATACAGAGCAACAGAAAAAAATCAATTTCAACAAGCCCTGCGACCAGCATCTCCCAGCCCTGGAGCCCCCTGGGCCATGCTCCCTGGCCTAAGGGAGCCTTCTCGCTGTCCCAGCACTATCTATTACCCGAGGCAGGTCGCTGGTCCCACTGCCACAGTAGCTGAGCACCTCACAGTCTGGCAGACATTTACCCTCAGGACCTCTGTGGGCAGAGCAGTGCTGTGTCCCCATTTTACAGATGGGAAGCTGAGGCACAGAGGGGTTACTTGGCTCGGCTGAGGTCACACAGCAAGTCACTGACCAAGCAGGACTTGAGTTCAGGTCTCACAAGTCCCAGAGGAGCACTTCCAAACACTGGGACCATCCTTCCCCTCGTAACTGTGCTGAGCGGGCCAGGAAGTCTCTCTCTTTCTCTCCTGCCCCCCCTCGTCCTCTCATACAACCTCTCTAAACTGACAATGAAACACTGTCCTTTCTGGTCCCCACACGCTTAGGCCCATGTGAGGAGAGAAACCAGCTGAGCATCACTGCCTCCCTTTGTGGGACACGTGGCCTGCGGCTGGGACCTGGACAACACCCGCCTCCTAGGGGGAAGAATTCTGCAGCACGTGCCTGCCCCGCACTCAGCAACCTCATGGCTGCTGGTGCAGCAGTTCCCACCCATGTACACTCAATGGGGCTGGGCACAGAGCTGATCCCCGAGAGCACCAGCCTCTCCACCCTTCATCCTGGCTGGAGCTCAGCAGCTTGGGGCACACACCTGGCTCTGTGGGCTGCCCAGGTAACAGAACCAATCTGCCGAACGAACCCTTAGGACTGCTGTTGTTACTGGAATGGTTAGTTGTGTTGAGCCACTCCCCACCCCCCAGTGTGTTCTAGGTACTTTCCAGAAACAAGCCAAGTCTGCTTCCTGCCCCAAGCAGCTTTCAGTCTCAATTTAGCCCCATTAGATCCTGTCTGCACGAGGAGCATAACGGGGAGCAGGGGACCTGGTCACAATAGTTCCTGTGTGAGTCACATAGGACCTAGACCCTAGAACTGGGTGAAAGCACCACATGCAAATGTGCAAACCCCTTGTAACCCTCGTGTGGCCATTGCCAGGCCAGTGTGGAACAGGGAGAAATATTTCACTTTACAGCAGAGAATATTACTGGGACCAGAGCTGAGCTGCCCAGGACTGAGTCAGCAGCAGCTGGTTCCACCTTGGCCTAGAAAGAGGGTGTGAAGAGCTGACAGTGCTCAGTGGTTTCCTTTCAACTCCTGCTGGGTAACAGCTGTAAAGCCCAAGGAGAAGGGCAGGTTTCAACTCTGAAATGAATCATTCTGGCAGCCCCGGAGTTGATAAATGCATTTCCAGGTGCCCTCTGGTGGCTTCACAAGAAATGACTGGGATTTCCAAAGAAGTGATGTTTTTCACCTGTATTATTGCTGTCATGTGTGCAATGGCATCCACAGTAAATCAGGCAGCAGAGTCTCTGAGCACTTCCCGAGCCCAGTAACGGGAGCTGAGCGAGGGATCCAGGTTGGTAGGACAGGTGCAGACTCTCTTCCAGAAGCGCAGATGCCATGCTATGAATATATCCGCCGAGCATCCTAGCTGGCATGCTGGGGGTGGGTCGTGCTTGGAGGGTAACCTAGGAATGGCCAGACTGGCTCAGACCCAAAGGTCACCTTCCCACTATGCTATCTGCATGGGTGGCCAGAACCAGATGCTTCATTCACCCCCTCAACAGTAGGAGACAGTCTCTTTATTCAACATCCATTAACACTCAAAACACAGACCCAGTGGACCTGGGCTGCAGGCTGGCTGCCGAGCAGACCTCTCAGCTCCTGCAGCCCGAGCCCTGGATAGTCAGACTCCCCAGCTGCCATTGTGGATGCAGATCTCGCTGCCCTAGAAACATCTACAGGTTGTTACCGATTGATAACCACAGGCTAAAGCTTATCCTAGGATAAACCTCCTCTTGTCTCTCCCCCGCCCCCTGCCACCATTGCCAGCTGGGTGTGGAGCTGTGTCCTGCACAGAGCTCATGGGCAGCAGCTCAGCAGGTGAGTGTCTGCTCCTTTCCTCTTGGTTTTCGTAGACTGCGCTGGCTACATGTAAGGAGCCACATGTAAGGAGTCTGCACAAAGTGAATGGGGCTTCCATGTGGGAATCTCTTCCCCACCCCTTCCCATCACGGCAGAGTGATGGTGCTCCTGAACCTCTCTTCTAAGTCCCCCTCTAACTGATGCACTTACTACCCAGCCAGCCAGTGGGAGAGAGAAGGTGCCCAAGATGCCAATAATGCACCTTCTTCCCCTGCAGGAGCGCAGCAGAAGACAACAGCATGGTCTCCTGTATCCTTGCACCTGTTGATCCTCCCAAGGCTCCCAATAGGGAGACTCTCCTTGCATGCCTCCCTGCACTGCCAGTCCAGAACTGCTCTGCCACATGGACCTCTCCTGCCTGTCCCAATTGCAGAATGTTTCCCCCTCTTACATGGGGGGGTGGGGTGGTATAGGAGGAGATGCCTCTCCCCAGCGAGGGGACGACCATGCACCAGCCTAGTTACAGGAGAATGGGACTGACAATGGGCCATTTACCAGTGCGGAGGCAGAGATCCTGACTGTCCACTTGAAGCTCTGCTGGGAGGAGCCCTCTGCTCACTGAACAAGGGTAAATGTGAACTGGGGGCTCAACACGCTCAAGCAGAACAAACAACATGCCCTGGCTGGCGCTGATGCAGAGGGTTCATCCTGCTCCTTCCACACCGTCAGCTCAGCTCTGGTCCAGTCATCAATGTGGGGAACCGTGCAGCTGTCTCCTCCCTTCTCTCCTGTTCCCAAGACGCATCCACCCCTTGAGATCCGACTCAAATGCAAACACTGCCTATGGAGACCCATGGCCCACAGCTCAGCCAGGAGGATGATCTTCCTCAACGAAGCCCCATTTCAAGCCCCGCTGCTGCCCATGTCCCAGGGTTTTCTGTCCTCCACTGACCACACATTCCATCCCGAGCTGTCATCCAGCTTAGGGCTGGAGGATCTGGGCTATGCTGGAGCTCCTCAAGGGAGCCTGTGTCCTACATAGGAGCGAAAGGAATAGGAAGCATCCTGTGTTCTAACAGCGCCTCCAAAGCCAAAGCAAGTGATGCTGCCTGCTCCCTGCCCTGGGGCTCTCGCTGGGTTCCAGAGCTGGACGGTGTATTTTTCTGTTTGCAGATGGGATGCCAGCAGAACCAAGTAAACCACAACTGCTTTATCAGCTGCCTCCAGGGGTGTCTGTTATTGCCAGACTGGTCTGCCACCTCCTCTCCCCAGTGGGCTTCCCCCAGCAGCCTAGGCTTGGACAAGGGCTAGCACTGCCTGCCGGGAACTTGTGTTCTCCCTGCCCTCGCCTCCCACCTCCCCGTGTAAAACCAGGAGCCTGCTGGCCGGCTCTACTGTTGGTGCTGGCCTCTGCTGCATTTCCCTTGGGGAAGTGATTTCCTCTCCAGCCTGCCCCTCTCCACCCCTTGCCCTGCCCAGTCCCCCCAGTGTCCGTAGGCCATGCTCCTCCTGTGTGCACTGCAGGGGTTCCTGTCTCCTTGGGCAGCACAGACCCTGCAGACTGGAGTCAGAACCGGTGTGCAGTGGGGGCTGCGTCTGCCTGAGCCAAGCAGAGGCTGGGAGGTGAGTTGTGCCTGCTGAGTCAGTGCCTCGTGATCCAGCAGCACCTGGCTAGGAATGGGAAGGGCCATATGGCTTGTGTCTGAAAATCCCAAATGAGCAGCATGCCCTTAGCCAGGCACCCTGCTCTGCCCCCTTCTCCCGACTCTCACATGGAACCTTTTGGATCCACTTTCACCCCTTTAAAGAAAATGCCTCATGCACCTAGAAGCCCCTTTAGCTGCCCAGACTGCCAGTCCTGGGCACACAGGCCTATGGATGTTCAAACTCATGGATGACTGGAGAGGTCCCAGAAGACTGGCGAAGGGCCCATCTTTCAAAAGGGGGGAAAGGAGGAGCCAGGGGACTACAGACCAGTCAGCCTGACCTCAGTACCTGGGAAGCTACTAGAGCAATGTCTCAAACATTCCATTTACGAATCCCTGGAGGATGAAGGGTGATCACTAGCAGCCAGCGTGGATTTACCAAGAACAACTCCTGCCAAACCAGCTTGATTTCCTTCTTTGACAGGGTAGCTGATTTGGCAGATGGAGGAATGTGGTGGACTAAATATACCTGGACTTCAGCAAGGCTTTTGACACAGTCCCACACGACATTCTGATAAGTAAGCTGGAGAAATGCGGGCTCAGCAGAACTACCATTAAGTGGATACATAATTGGTTAAACAATTGGAGGGAGGTCTCAAGTGGGGTTCCACAGGGATCTGTTCTGGGTCCGGTGTTTAATATTTATTAATGACCTGGATGTAGGTATACAGAGCACACTGATCAAGTTTACAGATGACACAAAGCTGTGGGGGTTGCCAACACTTTGGAGAACAGAGCTAAAAATTCAGAGGGATCTGGATAAATTGGAGAACTGGGCTATAGACAATAAAATGGAATTCAACAAAGACGAATGTAAGGTGCTACACTTAGGGAAGAAAAATCAACTGCACAAATACACAATGGGGGATAACTGGCTTGTCGGAACCACTACTGAGAAAGATCTGGGAGTTGTGGTGGATCACAACCTCAACATGAGTCAGCAATGTGCTGCTGTTGCAAAAAGAACAAATGCAATTTTAGGTTGCATTAACAGAGGCATCGCGTGCAAGTCACAGGAGGTGATAGTACTGCTCTAATCAGTGCTGGGTAGGCCTCAGCTGGAGTACTGTGTCCAATTTTGGTCACTAATGCATAGAAAGGATGTAGAGAAACTGGAAAGGATCCAGAGGCAAGTGACAATGATCAAAGGGATGGAATGCAAACCACACAAGCAAAAGCTGAAGGAACTGGGTATTTTAGTTTGGAAACGAGGAGAATAATGGGGACATGATAGCGGTCTTCAGATACTTGAAAGGCTGCCATAAAAAAGATGAAGAAAAGTTATTCTCTCTTGCCACAGAGGGCAGGACAAGAGGACATGGGCTCAAACTCCAGCAGAGCAGATTTAGATTAAATCTCAGGAAAATCTTTCTAAACTGTAAGAACAGTCGGCCAATGGAACAGACGCCTCGGGAGGTCGTGGAAGCTCCTTCACTGGAGGTTTTCAAAAGGAGGCTGGATAGTCACCTGCCTTGGATGGTTTAGAACCACAAATCCTGCATCTGGGCAGGGGTTAGATGGCCCTTGCGGTCCCTTCCAACCCTCTGGGTCTATGATTCCTCCTGGCTGCAGCATACATGAGTGATGAGATCGTCCTCAACTCATGCCAGTAAAAGCTGTGTACCGCACCACAGCGTCACATATTCCACATGGATACAGTGTGAGTGTGGTGAGAGCAGGGGTGCAGCGCCATGTGAGGGGGGATGTGTGAACCGACAACCAATAAGCGAAGGATTTGACTCACAAAGAGGCTGCAGCGCCTTCACTTTCTCACAGCGTCTGATTCAGTTGCTTGTTTCTGACTCTGGTGAGGAATCACCTCAGGGGGATTGTTGCTAGTTTAACAAACCTAGGTGTGACCAGTGTTCAGGGGACTCGGGGGGAGGGGCTGGACCCTCTTACTCCTTTTAGGGGCTATTCACTACTCTGTAAAGTCAGCCACATGCTATTCAGGCCCCCCTACTTTCCCCCCCATAATTTTACCATGGTGTGAGTCTTCGAACCCTCAAGGCCTTGCCTAATTCCCACCCGGGGCCAAGCAGCAAGAGAGAGACAGCCTGGCTCCGATCACCCCAGAGAGAGCCTGCCCCAGCCGGAAAGCAGCTCCCTTCGCTCCATACATTCCTGCCTTTATTGCTGTCTAATGCCAACACAAGCAGGAAAACAACTTGGCACCAGCCCTCCCCCGGGTAAGTGGTGTTTTAAAAATACATAGGCTCAGGGTTGGGCTGCCAGAGCTGAGGGGAGGAAAAGGAGGGGCAGGAGAAGGGCTGGCAGAGAAGGAGGGGGCGGTAGGTGGAGAGAGGAGGGATGAATGCAGCTGGTGGTGCACGTGGCTGGGGAACAGAAGAGACTCAGAAGATGCACTGAAATAAATAAAAATGACACAAGTTTGGCGCTATCCTGACACCGTGCAGCTCTGAGATCCCTGCCCTGGGCGAGCTGTGTGTGCAGCATCAGGTACAAGACTGAAGAAAGATCAGGTGAGGCCACGCAGCCTGAGGGAGTGGGCAGGACGCTTTCCTGGACAGCAGTTCCTGTGAACTTTCTCTCGGCTCCGTTCCCTGCCCCGGAAGGTCAGAGGAGAGTTGTTGGAGCAACTCACTGGCCTCCTCTTCCCTGTCACAGCCACAGGAAGGTGCATTTCCACTAGCACTCATTTGGATTTGTCAGTGATAAACGGTGCTGGCTCGACAGCCCTGGAGACACAAGTCTTATCCGCTGGCAGCGACAGCCCAGGCAGCGGCCCAGCTCTGCGGGTGAGAGGAGGGGTCAGTGTTCATGGCACATGTGAGCTGCTGAGAGTGCCAGTTAGAGGGGCTGACTCATGATTTTCGATCTCTTGAGGTTGGCAGTAGTGAGCCATCCAGAACCACAGCAGGAGCAGGAGCCCCACAGAGAGCCAGAGCCAGTGGGCGCAGCCAGGTGGCAGCAGGGAGCGGGTAGGGAGAGCAACAGCCCAGACTTGCTGGACCAGCTGAGCTGCAGGCCGGCCTGTGACCCCCCAGGCTGGGATTGCAGAGCAGAGGAGCCTGGCTGGGCAGGCATGGGGCTGAGCCAGCTGCAGAGAGGTGACAGAGCTTGGTCTCCTGCACAGCAGCATCAGACCCTGACCCTCCTGTTCCCTCCCCCATGAAGGCAGTTGAACAGGGAGGCACAGTGTCAGGGGGAGACAGGCCGGGAGTGGGGAAGAGATTGGGAATTGGGAAGGAGAAATGAAAGTGTTTGGGGGGCAGGATGCTTTGAGCCTGATGCGCCATGGGAGTGTCGGAAGGAACTTACACTGCTGGGGAGCACAGCGGTATGTACGGGGGTGGCAAAGCTCTTTGGCATCACAGTCACGTCTGCCCAGGGCCGGTGCAACACATTAGGCGACCTATGCGGTCGCCTAGGGCGCTAGCATTTGGGGGGTGGCATTTCGGGTCCTTCGGCGGCAACTGCGGTGGCCGGATCTTCAGCCGCCCCGGTCGTCGGCGGCATTTAGGCGGAGGGAGCTGGGGCAGGGGGGCGCGGAGAGGGCCGCCTGCAGCAAGTTGGGGGGGGGCGGCACGCAGGGGAACCACTCCCCGCTCCAGCTCACCTCTGCTCCGCCTCCTCCCCTGAGCACGCTGCCCCGCTCTGCTTCTCTCCCTCCCAGGCTTGCCGCGCCAAACAGCTGATTGACGCCACAAGCCTGGGAGGCGGGAGAAGTGGAGCGGCGACAACGTGCTCGGGGAGGAGGCGGAGCAGAGGTGAGCTGGGGCGGGGACCTGCCACATGGCTCCCCAGGCTGGGGGGAGCTGCCGCGGGGGGGGAGGGGCGCCTCAGGGCAGAGGGGGGGGCGGAGAGCTGCCACAGGGCTCGGGGGGGGGGGGAGGGCGCAAGGTGGAAGTTTCACCTAGGGTGTGAAACATCCTTGCACCCACCCTGCGTCTGCCTGATGCATCCAAGGACAGATGCACTGAGCGTCGCTGGGTGCTTCCTTCCAAGAACACACAGAGCCGGCTGGGTTTTTTAAATGGCAATTTCCTTATAATGAATTGGGGGCGGTTCTGAAGTGGCTGGCAATGATTAGGTGCTTCCTGGAGGTGGTTTCGTAATGGAATTGGACCAGGACTGTACTTATTTTGTTCAAGGATACTTTGGGTCTTAAGACAGGAGGTTACTTAGCAACATGTTTACCTTTTACAGGTATGGCAGTATGAACAGCTGTGGCTGTATTTGCTGCACACGTAATGATTTCAACCGACACACACAAGGAACTTGTCTACACAATGAGGATTTAGCCTTTCTCTGCTGTAATCAGCACCGCGCTGTTGATGTCAATGGAGCCACCGTGAAGAGCTGGCTCTGAGAGTAAGAACAGGATATTTTTGTAATTGAATAAGTCTTTATCTAGCAGCTTTCTGGGTGGTAATCAGCTGGTGGGAAAGCGAATGGGAAATGCACACTGTACACACACGTTCCTACAGAGTCACAGGGCAAGACGGACAACGGTTACATGAGTTTTAGAAGGAGAAAAGGAAAGGCACCAAGAAATCCCTTCAGAGGGCTGGAAGGCTGTAACGGAACCATTGGGAAACAGCGGCCAGGAGAATGCCAACAGAAAATGAGGATTCACTATTTTCACAATGTAGACACAGAAAGCACAAGAAAAAGCTGGAGGGAATGCAGGCGAGTAACGAGCCACCTCCATTTCTTCTGGAAGTGTCCCAAACTGAGGGACGGATTCACTGATGTCTCAGTATTACTGCAAGAATCCCCCAGTCCTTGTTCTGTAGTCAGGGAAATGCCCGCATTTTAATGAAATGATACCTGCCAAGTACAGCTGCAGTGGCTGTCGATATGAGCATTTCACTGCTAGGGCTGCAAGGCCACAGTGCACGTCACAAGGGTAACAGGGTTAAGAGACGTAAAGACTTAGGGACAGCGATGCAAGGTGCTAGATTCTAGCGTTCCCCTGGCAGGGGGATGGATTCAGCTGGTGGAAAGTCGGCTATTCTGCCATGTGTATGGGGCATGTTGAGGGAAAGGGGGCAGAGTGGGGTGGGCCACAGCACCGCTCCACACCGGTTCTCTGATAAGAACGGCCACACTGGCTCAGACCAATGGGCCATCTAGCCCAGTAACCTGTCTGCAACAGTGGCCAGTACCGGGGCTGCTTCTCTGAAGTGTCCCTGTGGGTGCCCCACTCGCCTCTGAGCAGAGATTTCAGACCACGCATGCGCCCTGCACACCCTCGTGCCCCGCACTGAGGCAAGATAGGGCTCTGTGGGCAAACTGCTCAGTGGAGAGATCCACCCCTGTCTTCCTCTCCCACCTGAGGTCAGTTGGAGGCTTAGGGTTGCCCCGAGCATGGAGTTAGATCCCTGAGCATCTTGGGTAATAGCCATTGATGGTCCTATCCTCCAGGAACTTCTTCAGTTCTTTTTTGAACCCAGTTATCACAACATCCCATGGCAATGAGTTCCACAGGCTAATCGTGCATTGTGTTACACTTGCTGGCATAGGTGAGAACAGGACATGCTAGTGCTGGGGCCAGTTGCATTGCAGCTTGAGAATCAAGGAGCTGTAACCAACCCTGCCCCATTCCCTGCTGCCTGGCACAGGAGAGATTCTAGCTTGTGCTGTTTCTGTCAGGTTCACACTGAGCTGAGGAGAAATGGTGCAAGTGGAATGGACTGAATAAAAGTAAATCATTGCTAAAACTTTTCTAATAGCATGGAAACTCACTGTACCCCAGGACCAGCAGTGCCTCAGTTCGGCATGGTTCCCTGCTCATATGCAGATAGCTGATGTCTCGTTCTTACTGACCATGTAAGAAAATGATCCAAACTGGCAACAATTCTGTTTACCATAAATTAAAAACCCGAGTAAGTGAAATAGGATTCTGTTCCTGTGAGTATGTAACAGCTGGCCCAGGGAGCAGGCCGGGAGCCTGACGTTGATTGATTTTTAAAGGCCTGTTGAAATAAACTTTGAAAGGTTTTGCACAATTTATTTTCCTTTATTATTTCATAAATTCTGATCACCATGATTTGGTATGTGGTTGAATAACAGAGACAGAGATTTGTCTCACACACACAGCAGAGTGGCAACATGCAGGGATGGAATTGGCTATAAGGAACAATCTGGAATTTGTCATTTCTGTTTGGCACATCTGCTAGTTAACACCCATGTCACTTGTCTTGCCACAGAGTTGTTTCAAAACTTGCTATACGGTCCCCTCTGGTGAATTTATGCCACTTTTCCATGGGCTCATTGCTCAAGTCCAGATCCTGCATCTGTTACAGCAGATGCCTCATCTCCCTTCCTGCGAGACTGTAGTTCCTGACAGTGGGATTCAAAGCTCAGTGAGCCTTGTACCCAAGGTTTGGGTCGTTTTCTTAAGACTGATGACATCTGATTACAGTCCGGCAGCAAGTCTGCTACTTACATTGAAACCTTTCTGCTGACCAGCAGGGGGCACAGGCCACCTTCCTTCCGCCCGTCTGGGCTTGTTCTCCAGAGTAGTTCCTTGGTGTCTGGGCTGAAAAGGAGCAGCGCCAGCACCTCCCAAGCCAGCTGGGGGCATGGCACAGGTGTCCTAGGCTGCAGGGTCCTAGGTGAATCCTGTCTGCCCGGGAGCCTGGCACTGCTGGAACCTAAGGGGCTTGGATCCTGCAGTAAGAGGTTTACCGCAGTTTAGCAGAAGGTGCCTAGGAGCAGGTTTATGCTGCATTGAAACGAGCTTCTCAAACGGGAATCAGAGCGTCTGGGGGCAGGGGATGGGGGTTCGGCACCTGTCTGTGTGGACAAGCCCCTGCCTCACCTTGAGGAGCTCAGGCCCAAGCCAGAATGAATCACCCACATCCGCAAGGGCCACTAACCTCATGGGGGGAGGGGCTTGCTCGCTCCCTTCATTCCCTTCTCTCTCTCTTTCCTTCTCCCCCCACCCCGCGTTTCTATCCCATCCATTTCCTCACCCCCCGTTCCATCCCCAGCCCCTTTTCTCTGCTGTAGCTCACAACCTCCCCCCCCCAGGGCCCACCGACCCCTCTCTTGTCCGGCCCCTGCTGTGCCACCATCACTTTTCTTCCATCCTTCCCAGAGGTGACCCCCAGACGTCCCCCTCCAAGCTCACCTCCTCTCCCCAGCCAGATCACCCCCGTTTAGCCCAGACGCCCCTGCTGTCGCTAGCCCAGCACAGCGCTAGGCCCGGCCTGCTTGTGATGTTCCCACCACTAGAAGGAGGGAGAAGAGCCGCGGTGGCAGCGGCTGCTCCTGCACCCTCGTGCGGCTCACAGCCCTGCCAGCAGGGGGCAGCGGCTGCATTTCTGCTCCCTGCCCCTGCAGGGAGACAGGCAAAGGGCCAGCGGGGAGCAGGAACAGTGCTGTGCATAGCCTGCTGGGGTAATGGGGGGCTGGGGCTGGGATGCTGCGTCCTGCAGGGGCACCCAGCAGGCCTGTGCATCCCTGCAAGCGGTTGGGTGTGGTGGTGCCGTTTGCGTAAATTGGAAAAAAAATAAATAAAAGCAAAAATGAGCAAAAATTGCAAAAAACAAAACAACAACAACCTTGTCTTAAGTCACTTCCAGCTCCTTTCTGGGGAGAGGTGTTGGCCATTCCCAGAGCCCTTATTAGGTCCATGAAAATGTGCTCAACCAAAATCCATTCAGGGAAAATCCTTAATCCAAACCTGCCCCAGGTTCCAAAGCAGGCCGGCAGGGCGGGCAGTGGGGGGCTGGCAGTGACACAGGGCAGAGACCGGGTTGTACCCACTGGAATTCCATGCTGGGTTTGTTTTAAATGGAATTTTCTCTTTGGATTTGCAGGCTTCCCAAAGGCTAGTAGTTGTTACTGGTATTTTTTATGTCTTAAACTGCAACATTGTTATAAGGCGTTTTCCCAAAAAAAAGATTAGTGTTATGTTTATTCAACCTTCACTGCAGCTGAACAAACTTGTTTTTCTGGGAATTATTATTATTAGGGTGAAAATTAAAACAGTTTACTTGTTATTGCAATTATGTGATCTAATTTATTTTTCTTTCTCCTCTTTTGACATTCTTTGTTTTACAATTCTAGAGCTGCTCTAACGAGCTAACAATAAGCAATAGGTCAGCAACGCATGGGCAGAAGTTGCCAGAGAACACAACCCAAATTATAATTAATGTACAGCGCATCCAAGTGTGCTGGGCACGATTCTGGAATAAAGGCCCTGCCCAGCATAGCTTACAATGTACATAGACAAACAAACCCACCAAAATATTGTTTATAAGCATAATACTTAACAATGAACATCTTCTGCAACACATAAGCCCCTAGGTGTTATCCTCATTTTACAGACGGGGACACTGAGGCAGAGGAGAGACGGGGTTTGCCTAAGGCTGAAGATCCAGAAATCTAGAATTTTTATGCAAATAACTTACTGTCCTTATCTGCACATTTGATGAGTTTAGTGAGGAGGGGGAGGGATAGCTCAGTGGTTTGAGCATTGGCCTGCTAAACCCAGGGTTGAGAGTTCAATCTTTGAGGGGGGCACTGAGGGATCTGGGGCAAAATCAGAACTTGGTCCTACTAGTGAAGGCAGGGGGCTGGACTCAATGACCTTTCAAGGTCCCTTCTGGCTCTATGAGATAGGTATATATCCATCTATTATTTAATTAGTAACCCTTGCAGCAGGTGGCAGCAGCCAGGGTCTATGGGTCCTGTCCTACAGTAAATTAAACAACAGCCAGTTTCCCCCAACCCTTCTTCGAGCTGCAATTCTACTTCTCCTACTTCTGGCTCTGGGAAATTAAAATAAATCAGTCCTTCCAGGTCACCTGTGCAGGTGGTTCACTTCTCCCATCGCCAGCGAACGTGGAACAACAGGATCTTTTTATTTGGGGGGAAAAGTCAAAAGAACCATGAAAACCCAGTACAAAAAAACTGAACAACCCAAATCAACCCACCCTCTTGTCCCAAATGAGAGCTGTCCCGCTCCCGGAGAGTCAGAACCTAGCTCACCTATTGGTTGAGTTAGTCTTAGTGGTAGCCAAGGGCATCCGAGAGTGGCTCTCCTCCGCTGGGCATCTCCTGATCAGAGAAGGAACCACTTGCTCAAATGAGCCCAGATCTAGACCCTTCCCAACACCCCCATGGAGGCCTAGCACATTTCAAGACACTCTGAGTCAATATGTGCATTCAGAACAGGCACCCTTTAAACAGCGTGACGCTCAGCTCGAGTTAGAGCACAGCTGACCCCACTATTTTTCAGCTTTACCCTAGCGATACTAGCCCAGCCCCACAGCTCCCACCATAAAAGGTACGTTGTCCCCAAGCAGGTAAAACCACAACCAATCCCACCCTTCCTTCTACTGAGCCTTAGCTTTGTCACCCAACCAAAGTCCAACTCTCAAAGTCGCCCCTTACCCAGGGCACATTCTGCACAATTCCCCTGTCCTTTCACGAGCACCAAATCATAACCCAATTCCAGCCAGAGCAGCAGAACCCAGTAGATGGGCCGGGGGCTAAATCACATTATAATCCAGAGGGCTGGAATCCTTTGGTCTCGTTTTGGCTGCTGGGTAGGGAGGGTGGCCACTCGCGGGATCCCAGAATCCTGGACATTCTGGTACTTCTGCAATTGTGTGACCCCGCCCCTGCTCGTGTGACCTCACATGCTGAGGCCCCATCCCTGCCCTGCCCCTTCTCCGAGGCCCCGCCCCCACTCGCTCCATCCCCCCTCCTGGGGCAGGGGGTTGGGGTGGTGTGGGATGTGGGCTCTGGGAGGGAATTTGGGTGTGGGAGAGGATTCGGGGTGCTGGGTCCCAGCAGCACTTACTGTGGCTCCTAGGAAGCAGCCGCCCATACCCCCACAGCTCCCATTGGTTGCGGTCCCCGGCCAATGGGAGCTACGGAGCCGGAAATGGGGCGGGGGCAGCGCACGGAGTCTACCTGGCCGCCCAGCACCTAGTGGCCGCACGGACCTGGCGGCAGCTTCCAGGAGCCATGTGGAGCTAGGATAGGCCGGGAGCCTGCCTTAGCCCTGGGCACCTGCTGCACCGCCGATGGATTTTAACGGCCGAAAACCCTAGCTGGTGGCCTGTGCCATGCAGGTCAGACTGGCCTTCGGGCCGTAACCCTGGGACTCTAACTGAAGCTGGCCACAGCTGGCTTTTCCCCTTCTCCCGAGCCGAGGGAGCCGACCCACCAGCTGCATTTTGTCTTTTTTAGTGACCCAACCAGGGTCCAAATTCATGGGTGGGGGGAACCCAAACTCATCGGCCTAATCGCAGCCTGGTGCAGAGGGGAGGCCGCGAGCGGGGGCTGGAGAGTGAGCCACCCCACAGCAGTGGGCACCTGTCCCTGGGGCTGGTTCCCCGCTCCAGGCATTGTGACCCAGCGCATGGTGTCGCAGGGCCACTGAGGTTTGGCCTGGCTGCCCCAAACGTGAGTGAGGGGTGTTAATTTGCAACCAGGCTCACGGGATCGCAGCACCACTGTGTCCGAGCCGGCCTCCGTGATGACAGAGGGTCGGCCAGGCCGACGTTGAGTGGTGCCAGGACCTTGTGTGAACACCCAGAGCGGGGAGCCAGGCTCAGGAGCTGCAGCTGCAGGATGAGTGTGAGGTGGGTTCGCTCTCCAACCCACACCCCTTGGTTTCCCCGCCGCGCCGGGCCCGCAACACATCTCAACCTCTACCGCGACCCATTGGTGGCTCAGAACCCACTGCTTGGGAAGCTCCGCTCTAGATCGCTGAGCCCTGGGCCTGGGGCATCACTGAGTTTGCATCTGAGACTGAAAGTGTCCAGATGATCACAGTGTAAGCCTGACAAAGATGAAGCATGGTCTGATTTTAGGAACAAAGGAATTGCCAGAGCATAGAATCATAGAAGATTAGGATTGCAAGAGACCTCAGGAGGTATCTAGTCCAACCCCCTGCTCACAGCAGGACCTAATCCCAACTAAATCATCCCAGCCAGGGCTTTGTCAAGCCGGGCCTTAAAAACCTCTAAGGATGGAGCTTCCACCACCTCCCTAGGTAACCCATTCCAGTGCTTCACCACCCTCCTAGTGAAATAGTTTTTCCTAATATTCAACCTAAACCTCCCCCACTGCAACTTAAGACCATTGCTCCTTGTTCTGTCTTCTGGTACCACTGAGAACAGCTGAGCTCCATCCTCTTTGGAACCCCCCTTCAGGTAGTTGAAGGCTGCTATCAAATACCCCCTCACGCTTCTTTTCTGCAGACTAAATAATCCCAGTTCCCTCAGCCTCTCCTCGTAAGTCATATGCCCCAGCCCCCATATCATTTTTGTTGCCCTCCGCTGGATTCTCTCCAATTTGTCCAAATCCTTTCTGTAGTGGGGCCCCCAAAACTGGACACAGTACTCCAGATGTGGCCTCACCAGTGCCAAATAGAGGGGAATAATCACTTCCCTCGATCTGCTGGAAATGCTCCTACTAATGCAGCTCAATATGCTGTTAGCCTTCTTGGCAACAAGGGCACACTGTTGACTCATATCCAGCTTCTCGTCCACTGCAATCCCCAGGTCCTTTTCTGCAGAACTGCTGCTTAGCCAGTCGGTCCCAGACTGTAGCAGTGCATGGGATTCTTCCGTCCTAAGTGCAGGACTCTGCACTTGTCCTTGTTGAACTTCATCAGATTTATTTTGGCCCAATCCTCCAATTTGTCTAGGTCACTCTGGACCCTATCCCTACCCTCTCCCCCCAGCTTAGTGTCATCTGCAAACCTGTTGAGGGTGCAATTCATCCCATCATCCAGATAATTAATGAAGATGTTGAACAAAACCGGCCCCAGGACTGACCCCCGGGGCACTCCGCTTGTACCGGCTGCCAAGTAGACATCGAAACATTGATCACTAACTGTTGAGCCCGACGATCTAGCCAGCTTTCTATCCACCTTATAGTCCATTCATCCAATCCATACTTTTTTAACTTGCTGGCAAGAATACTGTGGGAGGCCACATCAAAAGCTTTGCTAAAGTCCAGGTATATCACGTCCACTGCTTTCCCCTCATCCACAGAGCCAGTTATCTCATGATAGAAGGCAATCAGGTTGGTCAGGCATGACTTGCCCTTGGTGAATCCATGTTGACTGTTCCTGATCACCTTCCTCTCCTCCAAGTGCTTCAAATTGGATTCCTTGAGGACCGGCTCCATGATTTTTCCAGGGACTGAGGTGAGGCTGACCGGTCTCTAGTGCCCCAGATTCTTCTTCCCTTTTTTAAAGATGGGCACTACATTAGCCTTTTTCCAGTCATCCGGGACCTCCCCCGATCGCCATGAGTTTTCAAAGATAATGGCCAATGGCTCTGCAATCACATCCGCCAACTCCCTCAGCACCCTCGGATGCAGCACATCTGGCCCCATGGACTTGTGCTCGTCCAGCTTTTCTAAATAGTCCTTAACCTGTTCTTTCTCCACTGAGGGCTGCTCAGCTCTTCCCCATCCTGTGCTGCCCAGTGCAGCAGTCTGGGAGCTGACCTTGTCTGTGAAGACTGAGACAAAACAAGCATTGAGTACTTCAGCTTTCTCCACATCATCTGTCACTAGGTTGCCTCCCCTATTCAGTAAGGGGCCCACACTTTCCCTGAACAACTTCTTATTGCTAACATACCTGTAGAAAGCAGATCAGATCCATCAAAGTCCAGTGTCCCATCTGTGTTGGTGGCCAGCACCAGATGCCTTAGAGGAAGGGACCCTTTGTCATAGAGCCACATTATCTGGTCTATGCCCCAGCCTGTGACCCGTCCCTTGGGAGTGAACCCGTCAGTGTGCCAAGCCCCAAGGACCCACACAGTTCCACAGGGGCAGGCCCATGGCTTCCAAGACCCTGAGGCCTTCAGGCCCCAGCGATCCCTGTCTCTCCTTGTGGCTCCTGCAGCAAATTCAGCCGAGCCAGACTCCTGCGGGAGGCTTGTCCTGGGATGGGCCTCTTCAGGGCGCAAGGCTCTCAGGGGGTATTTGCAGTGACACCAAGGGAACCATTGATTAGTCCTCTGGCTACAGGCTCTGTGAGTCCTTAGGGCAGCACAGAGAAGGCTAAGCCAAGCTCCAGCCAGTGCAATCAGCCAGCCAAGTTGTTGTGGACTCCATTTTGGTCTCTGTCAGTCCCAGAGTGTGTCTGTGTCTCTGCGAAATCCAGCTCTTAACCCTGACACCTGCCCCCTTTGTTCTCCAGCTGGGGCTCTTGACCTGCTTCCCTACTGAGAGGTGCGGAAAAATCTCCTTCCTCTTGGTTGGTAGTTGCTAGGTGTGATTGTTCTGGCCTTTGGAGCTCCCATTGTCTTTCTGTTTCAACCACTGAGTTGGGTTGGTTTCAGCCGGTCCTTAGTGACTCATTCAGTCTGCCCCAGACAGCCACGGACCCCCTGCTCTGCCCCAAGAGCATCTTTTTAATCCCTCACATGCCGTGCATAACACAAAACACAGGGGGAAACTGAGGCAGGCAGAGGAATCATAAACATATTAGCAAAATTCCCACTTCGTCACACCCTTGTAACTCGCCAAGGGGGAGTTGGTCCTAGCCCCTGTCAGTTTGGGCTGAGTAATGTGCAAAGCAGGAAGTGTTACCTCCCTTACCGACACAAACCCGCACAATCCCTGCACCCCACCACTCCAGGCCAGGGATTCAACACACAAACCTCTTTTTGGCCTTGTCTAGACTAGGGGAAAAGGTACATTTTCCAATGACTTTGCTCACTCGGTTGAGCTCCCCCCTCCCCTTAACCCAACGCAGACACAGGTAATTCAATGGGCAGAGGCACCTTTTCCCGAGGCTAGACGAGGGAGCTGCATCCTGAGCCTACCCAGTGCTGGGATCAGACGGGTTCGCAGCTGCCACCCCCTGTTCAGGTTCTCTCGTGCTGAGAGCACTTTTCCTGTGCTGGCTGCTGCAGTTTCTCCCTGGACTGTGCAGGGCAGAGTCTGCTGCGGACGTGTTGCTACCGGCTCATGGCTGACACTCCAGCTCCAGCACCTCTCTAGGCTCGTGGCAGGGTGACTGATGACTCCTCGAGGTGCTATGCTGGTCTGGATGGAGGCCTGTGACTGGGTTCTTGGCCCAAGGTGCTGGCTGCTGCTTGACTAGGGCTGGGAGTGGGGTCTGGGTGCTGGAGGAGGCTCTGGCTAGGTCCTGGCCCCTAGCTGGGTGTCTGGCTCTGGGGTTGAAGTTCCCTCCCTCAGAGCTCCCCATGGCCCCGGTTGGCTCTTGACTGACTCAGGGAGGAGGTAGCGCTCTCACCTGGTGCCCTGGGTTTCCCTTGGCGGCCCCCAGTCCAAGTCCTGAAGCAGCAGAACGTGCTGGCGAGAAAACAAGCCTTCTGGCTGAGATGGAGGGGCAGGGATTGGGCTGGCGCTGCTGGGCTGTCCCCTTGCCCCAGTCATTCACCTGGGAGTCCTGGCACAGCGTGGGAGGGAACACGCTGGGTCCCCACCACAGTGCTCAGAGGCAGCCCCGATTCACCGCACGCAGCACGCGGAGGAAGCAATAACGTGGTTATTCTCCTCGGTGGCCGTGGGCTCCGTCCGTTACCTGGGAATCCCCAGCTCTGAGCGCCGCGAACTGGTCTTTGATGGAGCTGGAATAGCCCCAGCATGAGGAGCTGACTGTCCTGCAGTGCCCACATCCAACAGCAACGCCGGATACAGACATCCCCTAAATGCAGCCTCTGGCCTGGCTTGTAAAGGAACGGAGACAGGGCTCAGTTGGCTCTTCCACTTCCAGCGAGGGGCAGGGGCGCTGGGTCAATGTGTAGAGTGGGGGGCTGAGAGCCACTGGATCAAACTGTAAACCCTGGACATGATGGAAACCACTTCCAGCTGGGGGTGCAGCAGCCCCCCCACACCCCTAGTTCCAGCTCCTATGGCGAGGGGCAATTCCTGGGCCAGGTGGGAGCCTGGCCTGCCAGCCCAGAGCAGACAGGCCCTGGGGGAGAAGCTCGCAGCTCTTCAAGAGCCCACTAGATGGCAAACATGTAACAGCTTCGCCTCCCTCTCCCTGCACCCCCTGGAGAGAGCAGGACCCTGTTTGAATGCCAAGGAGCAGGCTGGAGTTTCAGCCTGGGGCTGCTTCCACCAGCGGCCACCGGCTGTAGCTCCATCGCAATCATTTACATTTCCTGCGCCTTTGTATAACATCAATACTGGAGAGTGTACAAACCGCTGAGCTGTTTACAAATGCGCTGCTGTTCCGAAATCAACAGAGGTTCCCGAATTAGCATCCTCCAGCTGGGCTCACACGCCCGGGGACCTGGCACGGCAGAAGGGAGGAGAAGAGTGGACACGCAGGGGTATTTCTGGCTTCACCCCAGTGAATCCCCCCCAGGTTCACACAGGCTAAGGAGGCAGAGAATGGAATCGGGGGGGGGGCTTGACAGGGTAACTCATTTCCAATGGCAAAATGTGCTGAGCCACCGAAGCAGAGCAGCTGGGGGCTCTGTCCCACCACAGCTCTGCCAGGGCTTCTGTGTGTTGGGGCACTGGCTGCATCGCCCTGTTCCGACCTCCCCACATGCAGACTTCCCATGGGTAGCCCATGGCAGCAGGGGGCACTGCATGAGCCCAGGTGAGGCATGCTCACTGGGGCATTCACCAGCGCTGGGCACCCCACCAGCCTGCCCCCATTTGTGGGCACGTAACAGCTTTCACCAGCTGCCAGGGTGACACCACTGCCTGATGAGCCCCCTCCCCTATTTGTTGCTAATCACCTTTCCTGCTTCCCTCACTTAACGTATTCTGCGAGTTCTGGAGGGACCCAGTGGGACCACGCGGCTCTGCCGCTGATGCCTTCTCGGGGGGAAGGAGGCCAAAAGATCCGGAGCTGTCTAGTTGTATTTCATAAATCTGAAGTTCATACGTGGTAAGCTGGGCTCATTGGAACAATGTGCGTTTTAACACAGCCAAATAGAAGGCCACACATCTAGGAATAAAGAATGTAGATCACACTTGCAGGCTGGGGGATTGTATCCTGGGAAGCAGTAACTGGAAAGAATTTAGGGATCATGATGGAAACCAACTGACTATGAGCTCCCAATTCCATGCCATGGCTGAAAGAGGGTAGGGATTGGGTCCAGACAAATTGGAGGATTGGGCCAAAAGAAATCTGATGAGGTTCAACAAGGACAAGTGCAGAGTCCTGCACTTAGGAAGGAAGAATCCCATGCACTGCTACAGTCTGGGGACCGACTGGCTAAGCAGAAGTTCTGCAGAAAAGGACCTGGGGATTACAGTGGACAAGAAGCTGGATACGAGTCAGCAGTGTGCCCTTGTTGCCAAGAAGGCCAACAGCATATTGAACTGCATTAGTAGGAGCATTTCCAGCAGATCGAGGGAAGTGATTATTCCCCTCTATTCGACACTGGTGAGGCCACACCTGGAGTATTGCATCCAGTTTTGGGGCCCCCACTACAGTAGGGATGTGGACAAATTGGAGAGAGTCCAGTGGAGGGCAACGAAAATTATTAGGGGTCTGGGGCACATGACTTACGAGGAGAGGCTGAGGGAACTGGGGTTATTTAGTCTGGAGAAGAGAAGAGTGTGTGTGTGTGGGGGGGATTTGATTGCAGCCTTCAACTACCTGACGGGGGGTTCCAAAGAGGATGGAGCTCGGCTGTTCTCAGTGGTGGCAGATGACAGAACAAGGAGCAATGGTCTCAAATTGCAGTGGGGGAGGTTTAGGTTGGATATTAGGAAAAACTTTTTCACTAGGAGGGTGGTGAAGCACTGGAATGGGTTACCTGGGGAGGCGGTGGAATCTCCTTCCTTAGAGGTTTTTAAGGCCCAGCTTGACAAAGCCCTGGCTGGGATGATTTAGTTTAGTGGTTCTCAAATTTTTGTAGTGGTGACCCCTTTCACACAGCAAGCCTCTGAGTGCGACCCCCCTTATAAATTAAAAACACTTTTTAATATATTTAACACCATTATAAATGCTGGAGGTAAAACGGGGTTTGGGGTGGAGTCTGACAGCTCACGACCCCCCCACGTAATAACCTCGTGACCTCCTGAGAGGTCACAACCCCCAGTTTGAGAACCTCTGATTTAGTTGGGATTGGCCCTGCTTTGAGCAGGGGGTTGGACTAGATACCTCCTGAGGTCTCTTCCAACCCTGAGATTCTATGATTCTATGAAAGAGCTAACATGAATTGTGGCTGTACAAACGGGACTATCAAGTAGGAATTGGGACAGGAGGTAATATTACCAGTGTATCGAGCTTTGGTGAGACCATTACTGGATACTGTGTCCAGTTCTGGGGTCCACACTTCAAAAAGGATATTGAAAAGTTGGAAAGGGCTACAAGAATGATTAGAGGTCTGGAAAACCCACCTTAGAGGGAGAGACTAAAGAAGCTCAATCTATTTAGCGTATTGAAGACAAGCTTCAGAGGTGACTTGATCCTGGTCTGCAAGTACCTACACAGGGAGAAGATTTTGGATAGCACAGGGCTCTTTAATTTAGCAGACAAAGGTATAACAAGCTCCAACAGTTGGGAGGTGAAGCTAGACAAATTCAAGCTAGAAATAAGATGCACGTTTTTAACAGCAAAAGTGATTAATCCTTGGAACAACTAACTTAGTGTGTGGCGGGTTCTCCTTCAGTCAAAGTGCTTACATCGAGTACAGCTTATCTTCACTGCAGAACGAGGCATGTTCTTGCACCACGTTGGCTAACTCAAGGCAGATATCTTGATGTAAATTCCTAATGGAGACAAGGCACGGATGGTTTTTACCTCTCTGTAGCTTAGTCAAGTCAGTTAGCCACATTGCCACATTGCGATAGCTACATTGAGGAAGAACAATTTTGATTTATTTATTTTACCTTGACATGATGACTACTATTGATTATTTATTAACCGTTTATATTCTGGTACCATCCAGAGTTCCCAGGTGGGAGGGGAGCCCTATTGTGCTGGTTGCTGCACAAATGGGTGCAGCCAGTCTCCTACCTCCAGCGGCTGCACGTAGCTCGCCAGGAACCAGCTGCGCAGCCTGTCCTCCCTCTGCCCTTACCACCAGCCGCTGTCCGGCACCTGCAGCACCGTGATCAGCTCCCTCGCCACCAAGTGCAGCCCCTGCTGGCACCGCTCTGTGCCTGCCCGAGGCTTGGAGTTTGGGGGGAGGGGACGCCCCAAACTACACCCCTGTTAAAAAGTGGGGGCATAACTCCCTGCCCCCCTTCCAGCCCCCCAATTCCAGTGCTGGTGATTCTAAGAGTACGATTTTACAGTCTCCAAGCCCTGCCATCCAGCCACAGAGCCTGGAATCCCATCTCAAACTGCAGCCAAGATTGCCTAGCACAATCAATCCCTTCGAAATCCCAGGGCTGCTGCTTGCACAGGCTCCTGGGCCCTGCAGAGCTCAGTGCTATTTTTCTGTCAGTGTTTATCCCATTACTCACTGGGGGTGGGAGGCTGTGTCAGGAGGGGCGTGTGCTTGGCAGGGTGCCACTAATACGGCAGCACCCCATGGGACGATGGAGATGCACACAATGCAGGGCCGCTCAGAATTGCCGGGGTGATCAGCCATTCTCTTAGGGGAGAAGCTCCAGGCTCCAGGCCTGCTGGCCCCTTCCAGGGCCCAAGCAACGTGTCAGTGGGCCCAGGGCAAACTCATAACACAGGCTCCCATCCCATCCCACACAGAGACACTAATCGAGGAAAGAAAAAATTATATTTTGTTTCTGAAATGGAGCAGACAGGCCGCAGCACTTAACTTTACTCTTCTGGCCTTTTTCATTGCAAAATCAATAGTGACCCACTAAAGTCAATTTTTCTTGCAAGTTCACACTCAATAGACAAAACAGCAAGATGACTTAAGCGTTCCTGTGCCATAGCAGATTGTCTGCAGTTTTTGATGAGTGCCGGCTTGCTGAAACTTCATTTGGCTTCTGCCACAGTCACTGGCAATGTGCAAAAAATGGATAGGGCTATGCACATTTCACTGACAATTCGTTGTATTTTGTTGTGGTTGTTGTTGTAAATCCCATTAAGTGAGAAAAGTGTTGGCAGTTCACATTCTTTTCCAAACGTAGACTTGCAGATTTTTTGCAGATGCAGCATTTCATGTGGAAAAATTCTTTGAAAGATCCATTGGATACTTGAGAACTAAACATTTGGATGCTTCTTCCAGCGCCATCAGAACAGAATCTGTAATGGGTTTAGGCCAATATCCTGGATCTTTTGAAAAACATGAAGCAATACATAGTGCAGCACCCTCTCTCCTGCTTCTTGCAACCTTCCTGTGAATCTGGTGGGGTTGCTGGCGATATTACCTGACGCTTTGGAAGTCATTAGGTTGGAATCACATGATTCATCTGGGTGCTTTTCTTCATCAATTTCCACAGTCTCTATATTGAAGTCACCTTCACCCTATTGTTTTCATTCAACCAGTCCCCCAGGTTGTGCATTGCTTGAGCCAGACTGTTTAGAGGCCTTATCTGGAAAAATTGGAGGATTGTCTGGTGTCCTTTAGCTTCTTTATTTCCCTTTCTTTAAGCTCCTGATGTTTCTGGCTGCCTGATTTGTATTTATAGCCAGCCATGGCAGTATGGCACAAATATTAATGATATACCAGTGACAAATGCCCTCCAGGCACCCTGGAGGTATTGTTCCCTGTCCCTTGGATCTGGTCGCAGCCCTTCTAGGCACCCTGGAGGACCAGCTCACACTGATTGGAATGTTGCTTCTGTTCTCACACTGCTTCTGATTGGCTCAGGGGACTCTCACATGATCTCATGGGATCCAGAGGTTGCATCGATATATTGGTACAAACGTTCCTCACCCGGCTCATAAATTAACCTTGAGTCGAATGCAAACACCCACAGTGGAGCCTGGATGTTTGTCTTGTGGTGCGGGGCTTGTGGCCTCTGACGGGCCCTGTGGCCAGCCAGGCCCGGTGCGGTTCAGGGCTAAGAAAAAGGAGGATTGCTGTTTGTAGGCCAGCAGAGAGCGGGGCCCTGGTGTACCAGGCATGGCACAGACACGGAGTGAGAGAAGAGCTCAGAGTCTAAACAGCCAAGACAGACCCTGGGAGGGGAGGGGGGAGTAAGCCATTGTACAGATGGGGAATGGAGGCCAAAATCTGGGGCCAGATTAGAGCTCAGCTCCCAGCCAAACACCGAAACAAATGGATTCGGGTTGCAGAGGGCCTGGGTCTGAAACATCCGCAGCTCTGCTCAGCCCCCAGGTGGGTTGTTGAGGACGCGTCCTGTAACTCGTGAAGGGCTAGGTTGTCATTTGAGGCACAGCCCTGAGCCAGGGTCGGAGCAGCAGCCCTTGGCAGCACTGGGGTTCCCAGACCCAGGCGCTGACTCCGTGGGTGCTCCGGGGTTGGAGCACCCACTGAAAAAAAATAATGGGTGCTCAGCACCCACCCGCCACAGCTGTTTGGCAGCTTGGGGAGGGGTGTAGGGGAGGGTGGAGAGCGGCGAGTGGCGGGTGGGCTGGCGGGTGGGGGTCTCGGGGACAGGTTGGAGCAGGGGCAGGAAGAGGCGGAGCGAGGGCGGGGCCTCGTCAGAAGGGGTGGAGTGTGGGGGGGGGGGAGCCCAAGTGACAGTGAAGTTCTTAAAGACACAGCCTCAGTTCACCTCACATGGGAGATGGATCTAGCCTTCCTGCTGCTGAGGGTAGCTTGATACCACCTGGGAGGAAGTCCTAGCCCAGCCCTAGAACAGAACTCACAGAGCCAACGATTTGCTTTTTGATTCTCAGAAGTGAAATTCACTGAGATAGGGCGACATCTTCTTGTTTCCATCACAGCTGAATTACTTGCCTGGCCAGTGCTTAGCAGCTCTAATCTCGTACAGCTAACTAAGCTGCCTGGCGGCAGACACTCTTGATTGCTTGCTTCAGTGGAGCCTGATGAAGGGAGCGCAGCAGCTGCAGCACAGAGGAGTAACAGGAAATGCAGGGTCTTGCCCAGGGCCGGCTCCAGGCACCAGCATTCCAAGCAGGTGCTTGGGGCGGCAATCTGCAAGGGGCGGCAGTCCCTGTGTTTTTGCCGCCCCAAGCAGCGCGCCGAATTGCCGCCGTGGACGGCGGGGGCAGTCCGTGTGCCGTTAGGGCGGCACGCGCGTTTCCGCGGTNTGCTTGGGGCGGCAATCTGCAAGGGGCGGCAGTCCCTGTGTTTTTGCCGCCCCAAGCAGCGAGCCGAATTGCCGCCGCGGACGGCGGGGGCAGTCCGTGTGCCGTTAGGGCGGCACGCGCATTTCCGCGGTGGCGGCAGTTTGGCGGCAGCTTCTATGTTCAGCTGCCCGTGGGGGCGATTCGGTGGCTTCTGTCTTCCGACTGAAGACAGAAGCTGCCGCCGAATTGCTGCCGCCACGGAAACGCGTGTGCCGCCCTAACGGCACACGGACTGCCCCCGCCGTCTGCGGTGGCAATTCGGCGCGCTGCTTGGGGCGGCAAAAACAGTAGAGCCGGCCCTGGTCTTGCCGCACAGCAGCACCTTGAGTTGTGGGGAAGGCTGTAGCAGAGGCTGTGGGAGTTGGGTCACATTCACTGGTATTTGGTGCTGTATAAAAACTAATACGTACATAGAGTAACATTTTCAAAAGCACCTCAGTGATTTGGACACCCAAGTCCTGTTTTCCAAAGTGACTTAGGCGCTCAGGGCTGGATGCTCAAAAGGCGTTAAGTGCCTAAGTCCTAGTTTTGGCACCACTGCGATGCACAAAAGCTCCCACTGAATCCTGTAGGCGCCTACACTCACTTGGGGCCTGCATTGTCAGGGTAAAAGTTCCCGTGGTGCCCTCTGGGCATGTGCACTGCTGCCTCCCTGTGGGCATCCAGGTACGCACCTCCCAACTAAGCCCCAGAGCGAATCATGAACCAGGGGAAGACAGGTGTTCAGCCAATCCAATAGCATGCTCAGAGGCCGCTTACTGGACCAGGCTCCATTCAAAACCCAGCAGGAGGTGGGGATACTCCCCACCTTACCACTTTTGGCCCAGTGGTTAGAGCACTCCCCTGGGATTTAGGAGACCCAGGTTCAATTCCCCATCTCTGCCAGAGGTGGGACAACGGCTTTGATCAGGGGCTCTCACCTCCCACAATAGGGCTCTAACGACTGAGCTCTGGCAGAGGGCGGAACTGAACCTGGGTCGCCAGCATCCCAGGTGAGTGCTCGAACTACTGGGCTAAAAGTGATAAGGTGGGTGTTGTTACCTTCTGTGCCTTCTCCTCTGTCAGCTTCTTGCCTAAAACAGCATAAGGCGCCTAACTCAAAAGAGGGTTCCTGGATGCAGAATTGCAAGCAGAGTTGGGGCTACCGTATGTCTGGGTTTTCCCAGGCACAGCCTCTTTTCTGAGCCTCCTTTCTCTGTCCGGGCAGATTTTTCAAATTACAGGCAATGTCCAGGGGTTTTGCAGAGCAGAGGATGCAGCTCAGAAAGAGACCCAATTGGTCCGCTTCCCGATTGGTCCCTCCCCTGCATTGGTCCCTCCCCTGCACTGGTTGGTCCCTCGGGGAACTGATGGGCAGGATCCCCTGGGAGAATAACATGAGGGGCAAAGGAGTCCAGGAGAGCTGGCTGTATTTTAAAGAATCCTTATTGAGGTTGCAGGAACAAACCATCCCGATGTGTAGAAAGAATAGCAAATATGGCAGGCGACCAGCTTGGCTTAACAGTGAAATCCTTGCTTAAACACAAAAAAGAAGCTTACAAGAAGTGGAAAATTGGACAAATGACCAGGGAGGTGTATAAAACTATTGCTCAGGCATGCAGGAGTGAAATCAGGAAGGCCAAATCACACTTGGAGTTGCAGCTAGTAAGGGATGTTAAGAGTAACAATAAGGGTTTCTTCAGGTATGTTATCAACAAGAAGAAGGTCAAGGAAAGTGTGGGCCCCTTACTGAATGAGGGAGGCAACCTAGTAACAGAGGATGTGGACAAAGCTAATGTACTCAATGATTTTTTTTGCCTCTGTCTTCACGAAGAAGGTCAGCTCCCAGACTGCTGCACTGGGCAGCACAGTATGGGGAGGAGGTGACCAGCCCTCTGTGGAGAAAGAAGTGGTTCGGGACTATTTAGAAAAGCTGGACGAGCACAAGTCCATGGGGCCAGATGCGCTGCATCCGAGGGTGCTAAAGGAGTTGGCGGATGTGATTGCAGAGCCATTGGCCATTATCTTTGAAAACTCATGGCGATCGGGGGAGGTCCCGGATGACTGGAAAAAGGCTAATGTAGTGCCCATCTTTAAAAAAGGGAAGAAGGAGGATCCGGGGAACTACAGGCCAGTCAGCCTCACCTCAGTCCCTGGAAAAATCATGGAGCAGGTCCTCAAGGAATCAATTCTGAAGCACTTAGAGGAGAGGAAAGTGATCAGGAACAGTCAGCATGGATTCACCAAGGGCAAGTCATGCCTGACTAACCTAATTGCCTTCTATGAGGAGATAACTGGGTCTGTGGATGAGGGGAAAGCAGTGGATGTGTTATTCCTTGACTTTAGCAAAGCTTTTGATACGGTCTCCCACAGTATTCTTGCCGGCAAGTTAAAGAAGTATGGGCTGGATGAATGGACTATAAGGTGGATAGAAAGCTGGCTAGATCGTCGGGCTCAACGGGTAGTGATCAACGGCTCCATGTCTAGTTGGCAGCCGGTTTCAAGCGGAGTGCCCCAAGGGTCGGTCCTGGGGCCGGTTTTGTTCAATATCTTCATTAATGATCTGGAGGATGGCGTGGACTGCACTCTCAGCAAGTTTGCAGATGACACTAAACTGGGAGGAGTGGTAGATACACTAGAGGGTAGGGATAGGATACAGAGGGACCTAGACAAATTAGAGGATTGGGCCAAAAGAAATCTGATGAGGTTCAACAAGGACAAGTGCAGAGTCCTGCACTTAGGACAGAAGAATCCCATGCACTGCTACAGACTAGGAACCAAATGGCTAGGCAGCATTTCTGCAGAAAAGGACCTAGGGGTTACAGTGGACGAGAAGCTGGATATGAATCAACAGTGTGCCCTTGTTGCCAAGAAGGCTAACGGCATTTTGGGCTGTATAAGTAGGGGCATTGCCAGCAGATCGAGGGACGTGATCATTCCCCTCTATTCGACATTGGTGAGGCCTCATCTGGAGTACTGTGTCCAGTTTTGGGCCCCACACTACAAGGATGTGGAAAAATTGGAAAGAGTCCAGCAACAAAAATGATTAGGGGGCTGGAACACAGGACTTATGAGGAGAGTCTGAGGGAACTGGGATTGTTTAGTCTGCAGAAGAGAAGAATGAGGGGGGATTTGATAGCTGCTTTCAACTACCTGAAAGGGGGTTCCAAAGAGGATGGATCTAGACTGTTCTCAGTGGTAGCAGATAACAGAACAAGGAGCAATGGTCTCAAGTCGCAGTGGGGGAGGTTTAGGTTGGATATTAGGAAAAAGTTTTTCACTAGGAGGGTGGTGAAGCACTGGAATGGGTTACCTAGGGAGCTGGTGAAATCTCCTTCCTTAGAGGTTTTTAAGGTCAGGCTTGACAAAGCCCTGGCTGGGATGATTTAGTTGGGGATTGATCCTGCTTTGAGCAGGGGTTTGGACTAGATGACCTCCAGAGGTCCCTTCCAACCCTGATATTCTATGATTCTATGATTCCCCTGCAAGTCCCGTCGGCCTGCTCAGAGCACACCTAGGTCTGACACCTGTCAGACCCCACAGACAGAGGCTAGAGGCAGGTCACCGGTAGGTGGCGGGGCAGCAGAGCGCCTGCCCAAAAGCCAGCCGGGGGAACAGGGAAACGTAGGGTGAGTGTGAGAGAGGTACTGAGTGTGAGCTGGAGACCGAGAGCGAGTTTCGGCTGCTAGGGCGTGGGCTCCCGTAACAGCTAGCGGCTTTCCTGGCTTAAGTGCCTACCTCCAGGAGAGGGTTTGCGGCTGAGGATCCTGAGGGAGGGAGCTGCTTTCTCTGGTTCATCAGCCAGCTGCACCAGGTCAGCCGTTTAGGCCCCTTGCCCCCTCCTCAGCATTTCACTCCTGGCTAGCTTAGGCAGCTCCCCACTCGGTGAATGGGATTTTCCTTAGGCACCTCCCTCTCCCCATGCCGTGTATAGGGAGCCTGGACGCCTGGCTCAGGGCTGCAGACCCCACCTGGCAGCCGGCCATTGAGGGCTTTGGTGCTGCAATGCTGAGCGGCCCTTTGAGGATTTGGGCCCATGATAATACAGTTCTCATCAAACCTCTCCCCAGTCCTGGCTACTCAAACAGTCCTTCCACCTCCTCAGCCGTCAACCTGCCAACCACCGAATTGTGTGACCGGTTCCTACAATGCGCGACACCTAGGCTTTGCTGTGCATTGCACCATCACAGGTGCAACTTCCAATGGGTTTTTACCGGAAAACCTGTTTTAAGGATGTTTCCTCCTTCCATGAATCAAATCAATCAATTTGGGGGCTGGCAAGAGGGTCCCTGCTGGACCTTCTCATGAGGCATTGGGGGAAGGCAGATTGGGGAGCTAGTGCCTGCTTTCGCAGAGGTGCTGCGCATCTGTAGCTTCCCGAAAGAAAAGACAGGCAGAGGCTCGGAGGAGAGACTAGAGAAACACGATCTTAAGAGGGAAATAGTATGAGAAAGGCAGAGGAAAAGAAAAAAAAATCACATGAAGTGGAAAGCAAAGAGAGCGAAAGGGCTTTGGACAAAGGTTTTGTCAAATGGAATGGACCTGGGTGGGTGCAGAAAGGTGCGACGAATCCTCAAAGGTGCCACATTCTAGTTCATTCTCCTTCATGAACTGCAACAGGAGCTGCCGCTGCTGTCATTGCTTTTCCCCTTTCCCCCCCTTACGCCCTTTTGCTGGTAGGGTTGAAAATAAATCCCAACTGCCTTCCCCACCCTGCTCTCGGATACAGTCAGACTCACTTCCTGCCTGGGTCTGACTTCATTAACACAGAAATTAACAACACAATCATACGTTTCAGCTCAAACTTTCTCCCCATTCTTGGCTGCTCCAAGGGTTCCTCCATCTGGTCTGGGCTGGTCAGCCCACACCCTAGATCCTCTTTCCCTAAAGAACCACTCCTACCTCCCTTATATCCATATGGGAAAACAAGCCATCTGCCTCAGGAAGTCAGCAGAACCTACTTAGTACTTACCCCATTCCCCAGTAGGTTTAGCACCTGCTAACAGGATGGGAGTTCCAGGCAAACACAGCCAGCTTGTCCTGTCACTGCATTCACTTTGGGCTACTCAGACCAGAAAGAAGACAACAAATTAGAGGAAATTCAAAGGAAATACAGCATTGATCAGTGTTTATATAGAAACTTCCATCCCAGAGCCCCAACTTTACCAATGCAGCATCTTTTTACCCATCGAAAAGATACAGCCACTTCTGCGGTACATGAGAAGCCTTTAAACCTCACTTAGCAGCAATACAAAACAGTGTAGGACCAAAAATGAAACCCATCTGCTATTCAGTTAAATCTTTAGGGGAATTTTAGGGAGGCAAAATGTAATTACTTACATTGGAGAGTGGCCAGGACACTGGGGCTAAGCACCCCTAAGCTTTGCAAAGCACATATGGGGGTTTTAATTACCAAAAGTGGCCAGAGCCTTGGTTTTATGTATCATCGGAAAAATGACACCACCAGCCACAATGTCCCTTGCAGAGTCCTGGGGTGTTGGCTCCACCCTGCCAGAAGGGGAGGATTCTCACCTCCTTTCTGCAGGGTTCCTGGGAGGTCTCTCATTCAATATTGACTAGCTCAATGCTGTTGAATTTCTTGGCTCTGACGTGACCCCAGCCATAGTTGTTATATGGTGGTTAGGGCACTAGCTTAGGACTTGGAGGACTCCCAAAGAGCAACCTGAAAGGACAAAGCCTTGCTAAGGTGGGGCCCCTTGCTGCAAACATTCAAATTCATTCATCATTCATTGGCAGTAGCACCCATGATTATCATTAGTGTTACCATGGCAGCGCTTTCCAGACACTCAGGGAGTCTCTGTTCTGAGGAACTCCTGATCTGAGGAATATGACCAGGTGGGGGCATGGCTGGATCGGCTTCACTCACCTCTCTTATCAGTTTTCCAGGTCTGATTAGGAGTAGCTGGAGAAGTTCAGTCTCCTCAGGTCGATGGGGTGATGTAAGTATTGCTGACAGCTCAGGCATGGAGGTAAAGCTGAAACTTGGCCTTAGGTCAGCCTTTCTTTAGGTTCTTATCCTGCTGGAAATGGTAAGTATTTCCCGAGCTCTCCCTTGAATGGTGACAGTCCGTAGGGAAATGCCCTTGGCTGGCAGATGGAGCAGTCACACAGCAGAAGAACCAATGCTTCCCTTATTGACTGAATTCTGGTGGCCCCCCCATGTCCCCCAAGGGAATGGCTGTCCCTGGGCTTAGCTGCGGTGCTGCAGGCAATGTTGGCTGGCGGGCAGCACATGTGGCTGTATTCCTGGCCAGTGAAGTCTGTACTCCTCACACTAAGGTTACTGTTCTCACAGGCCATGCACCCTGTTGTCCCCGGATGGCTCAGGGAATGGCAGTTGATAATAAAATGCCACTCTCACGCCCACAGTTTCCTTGCTGCTGCTGCTATTTTCAGCAAGAGAGGGAGTAACCATCTGCTCTGCAGAGCCATGCAAACCCTCCTGTCGTGGCTCATCACTCTGTTGGGCATGCCATATACCAATACCCTAGTCCTGAGCTTGCCGGGTGGCGAGCTCTGCTCCACTCCTCCCAGAGGCCATGGGAGGTGGTTTTCTGCTGCCCAGACTGCTGGGGGAACGTTACCTGGAGGTTTAGATGCATCGGGAGGCAGCAGCTTAACCTGGACTTTTTCAGACATGCCCAGCTCTACCGGATATTTCCTTGTTCCTGTTCCTAGGGCCTGATCCAGTGTAAATCAGGAGTAAGGATAGTCGTTCAGGTGTAAAGCCAGTGTAAGTGAGAGGGGAGTCAGGGCCCTGGTTTAGGCAGGGCAGAGCCGCGCTACATGCCTTGATTTCTGATGTTCACAAGAAGACGTTTCTGCGTCACAGACTTGGCAGGGTGGTTTATCTAAGCGTCTTCTCTGCCTCCTGCTGGGCCTCAGCCAGTGAGAGTCCCAAGCCCCTTTGGAGCATCCCCTGCAGCATCCAGCCCCTTCTCCTCTAACCACTCACAGACACAACAGACCTGCTGTCCCGAAGGGAACAGCGAACACGCCAGCCTGAGCAATTCAGCTCAGGATAAGCTCCTTGTGCAACACCACAGCACTGAGGTGTAGTTACAGTGACAACAACAAGAAGTTTATTATCAAAGATTCAAGAGTCATGTGCTAGTGAGTACGAATATTGGAAACAATCGGTCACATATGAGACAAAATCATAACACGCTTTCTACAGACTCAACTTACCGGGTTAACCTCCTGTCTACAGCCGTTTATCTCACCCCAGGTCTTCTGCAGCGTTTCAGCCAGGGTTGGCTGAGATCCTGTTTGTGAATGCAAATACAATACTTGTTTATTTCCTATGTGCAGGATAAGAAGGTATCTTCTTTGCCTGCTACTTATACTCCTGTGATGGGACCCCCACTCCACACAAGACTAGAAGGGGTTAAGGGGCAGGTGGGCCAGTTACCTGCCCAGGCTGCACCTGGGAGAGGAGCCAGGGAGCAGGGGTTGTTTAAATAAGGATCAGCTGGACAACAACAGGAGGGGTCTGTAGAAATCCCAGGAGCTAAATGCAAATGGAGGCTACAGGGGAAGCAGTCTGCAGTCACGCCCTGGGAGAAGGGAGGAGTGTTTGGGCCGGAGATAGGTAGCCCCCAGTTATTCCCTGGGAGAAGGGAGTTTGGGCCGGCAAACCCAGAGAAGGGGGAGAGCCAGGAAGGTAGGAAAGGCTCAGGGGAAAGGCAGCAAGGTGTGGGGTAGGACAGACCTTGGCCGCTGTGTAGAGGGCCCTGAGGTGGAACCCAGAGTAGATTTTGGGCCCAGGATCCTCTACTAGCCACTGGGGAAGTGGCGCGGACCAGACAGCAGAGACCGGACTGCCTGGGATAGTTTGCCCTGAAGGACTTTGTTACCCTAGAACGGGAGGACCACAGTGACCTGGCCAGGAGGCCAAGTCTGGAAGAGGAAGCTGCGGCTCCTGGAGCGACAGGGGTTGCAGGGCGAGACCGGCCTGGTGAAGAGACCACGAGAGGAGGATGCAATACCAGAAAAGAGCTAATCCCCACAGCCACCAGGAGGAGGTGCCCTAGTGGTGAGTGGACCCTGTGACAACTCCCCAGAGTTCATGGTCTGTATTTAGAGACAGGATAATCACATGTGGCTTGTTTTTCCTTTGGGTTCCTTCCCTGATGACTTCACATCTCTTGATAACTGGCCATCTATTGTGTTACCTTACAATGCTTCATTTACATCTGAGAGGCAGAGAGGTGATCCAGATCTCCTGTCTGACAGAAAACCTGTTTTGTCACCTCTGTTAGTGACTCTGACCTTGATGCAGACTGTAAGAACCTATTTTCAGTACATACACCTAACTCCTTCCATAGGATCTGTCCATACACTTCACAATGATATTAATAGCCAGTGAGACCTTGGCTTTCGTCAGAGACCTCCCATGATGTTCTCTGGTGAAGCAGAACATACATACCAGAATCAGAACATTCCTGTAAAGCCCTTGCCAGTTGGCATTCTGCGGTCCTTGGGTCACAGGGACCATCTCCCTCCTCAGCCAGACCTGAGCAACTTGTGTCGCTGGATTGTAGAGGCAAACACAAGAGAGAATAGACCAGGGGTTGGCAACCTTTCAGAAGTGGTGTGCCGAGTCTTCATTTATTCACTCTAATTTAAGGTTTCGCGTGCCAGTGATACATTTTAATGTTTTTAGAAGGTCTCTTTCTATAAGTCTATAATATATAACTAAACTATTGCTGTATGTAAAGTAAATAAGGTTTTAAAAATGTTTAAGAAGCTTCATTTAAAATTAAATTAAAATGCAGAGCCCCCCGGACCGGTGGCCAGGACCCGGGCAGTGTGAGTGCCACTGAAAATCAGCTCGTGTGCCGCCTTCGGCACGCGTGCCATAGGTTGCCTACCCCTGGAATAGACTGTTCCTCCGCCTGGCTGGAGGGCGCCGGAGCCGCACACCACAGCAGCTAAAGGAACCACCCAGAAAAGAAGCTAGGAACAAGCTCTCACCCTGGGAGCACAGCCATCCTGACACCGTGAGCTCATCACGGGGTTGCTCTGGCTTCCAGAATCACAGGCAACCCCTATGGGTGTCAGCTGTGCCTGTGCAGATCTACAGTCAGGATGCAGCCATTGGCGCTAGTGCAGCAGAGACCGAAACACCTCTTACCTGGCTACAGAAGGAGCAGCGCCCTGCAGGTGTCCTTTGCTTTGCCTCTCAGCAGCCGCATGTGAAAGCAGGGTTCACCCACTGCGGCCCCTCTGGCTGCCCATGTGTGTCCGTGCAGTGTACTGGGACCCTGATCTGCACTGCAGCCCTGGGTGCCAGTGTAATAGACATATCATAGAACAGCCGTTAATGACAGCTCATTTACATATGCTAATGGCCCAGAGCCCAGCCTTTCAGGCACAGGCAGAGGTGTGCCATTGCCGCTGGCTGCACTCCCCCTCTCCAGCCCACAGCACACATTCAGGAGTTCTTGTCCCAGTCTCGTGCTTGCCACCTACTGCCAAACCCCAGCCCCCACCAGTCCCTGCCTGATTTCCTCTCGCCCCCAAGCCCGGCCTCACTCTTCTCCGGCTAGCCCCTTGCCCTCGACTACCTCTAAATACGGCCTCTTTGGGGCCAAACAAGGCTGGGAGACCTTCTCCTCGGCAGCCCAAGTTCACAAGGCTATTGAAACAGCCTGCCCCAGCGTGTCATAGAAAATAGCTGCTGGTGCATCCGTCCCTGAGACCACGCTCCACCCTGCCTTTGCCCATGTCTGTCCTGGGCACCCAGAGTGCATGCAGCCAGTCCCACTGCATAGCTCGGGGGGGGGAGGGGGTGCACCTGACTCACTTGCCCCCCGCCCTGAGATAGAATCAAATCCACTCTAGGCACCGGAGTGGCACTGCGGCACGGCCTGAGGGTAACGCTGCAGGGTGGAGTCATCTCTCCGTGTGCTGCTGGGAGATGGATCATCAGCGGCTTCAGTCCACGGGGGACGTTGCTTACAAGAAGCGTTAAAAAACCCAAGTGGAGCCAGTGAAGCCTCTGGAGCAGGCCAAGGGGCTGTGGCGTGGGAGGGCACAGCACGGAGGGGTGGGAGTGGGCGTCAGGAGCCCTGCGGGAATTGGGGGCTCACTCTGGGAACCTGAGCCAGTCCGCATGCAGAAGCGGGTTGTTGCAGGGACGTTACAGAGGGCCTGAAGAGGGGCTTGCTGTGGAGCTGATGGCAGTGCTAGCAGGCATGGCCTGTCCCTGAGCAGTATCCTCCCTTCACACAGTTCCCTCTCAGAGTGGCTCCCTGACAGAGCTGCTTCCCAGCACGCTCAACCAGGGCCCTGGCTGCGCGGCCACCCCGATGCTCCCTGGGCTCCAGCAAGCCCCCGCCAGGAGCCTGGCCTCCCCAGGCAGGAGCTGGGTAGCTGTTTGCCTCCCTCTCCTGAAGTGCTTCCTGGCCATGAGTCCCAGGGGTGTCATGTCCTCCGCTCTGCTCACGGCTGGGAACAGACCCCAGTGGGACTGAAGGGCTGGGGAGCCCCTTTCCCCGATTGTTATTTCAGCTGTGGGGCCGAGGCAGCGCTGGCTGGGCGTGCGTGCGTGGGACTCTCACCAACAGCACACAGGTGCTGTTTGGAGAGTATTTATATCATCTCAGCAGAGCCCTTCGAACGCTGCTGCACTCGGAGCCGTCCAGAGACCACAGGTTGTGACTTCTTCATCGGCCGTCCCTCCTTCCCTCCCTGCAGATCTCTCTGCCTCGTCCCCCCAGCCCGGGCCCCGTGGGACGTCCCTGGAATACATGATTCCTTGTTGCATGCCTTCCCCTCCTTCTTCTTGACCTGGGACCTTGAACAGAGGCTGCCTTTCTGTCGGCTGCGTGCTGCTGAGTGGACTCCAGTGTGTGAGTGCTGGCCAGCTAGCTCCAAGCCTCCAGGGCTGCCTCTTAACCTGAAGAAGCATTGGGTTATTTGTGTTGTTTTTGGCAGGGTCGGGCTGGCCCTTTGCAAACAGAGAGGTGAGTGTGCGTGGAGGTGCAGAGTGGAGCCAGCACAGGCTGTTTGTGTTGGAGCTGCTGCAGAGGGAATTAGTTCAACTCAGCTGCTAATTGCTTCTGAAGTGCAGGACTCTGCGAAATAGACACAATAACACACTGCTCCTCGCCCGCAGCTCCTGGAGGCTGCAAAGGCTGCTGCTCAAATGGGCCACCGTACACTTTGCTTGCGTCTCTGACTGGGGCTGGGAGGGACACTGCACCGCCAGGTCTGCCCAGGTCAAGGGGGCCGGTTCTGATCTCGCTGACCCTGCTGGGAATCAGGGGTTACTGCACTGCAGACACCAACATGAGATGAGAACCAGGCCCAAGTGCCTTTGGGGCGAGGAACTGGACACTGGTGAGTGCCATGGGATGCCCAGTGATGGTCTATTTCAGGCAGAAAGCATCACACCTGTCCCGTCCCCCGCCCTTCTCCAGAATCAGGCTCTCCCCACTGCTCCAATGGGGCTCCCTTGCCCCTTACTGGGCTTGCTTCATGGCTTTATTTTTCTACTTAGTTATGCAGTGAGTTTTGGAAGACCCCAGAATGGCTTGAGAGGATGGTGAAGCCCATTTGCTCAGGAGAGGTGGAAGCTGCAGTGGAATAATTGTAGGGGGGTGGGGGGAGGTTCTTCCAGGTGCAGAGCTAGGGTGGGGCCGTTTGCAGGAAAGAATAAAGGGGGGGAGGTTGTGGGGCAGAAGTGGGAGAGTGACGGGGCCTGAGGGGTGCAGTGAGCTAGGGAGAGGAGGCGAGTAGGTAGGAAACGAGAAAGGAGGGGTTCCCAGGGACAGAGAGTGGGGGAGGAAATGGGAGTGAAGCAGAAGGGGGGCCCGTACCACAGGGAGGGGGAGATTAAGAGCCAGACTTGCCTGTATCATTAGTAGGGCTCAGATTTTTAGTAAAAGTCACAGACAGGTCATGGGCAATAAAGAAAAATTCACAGAAGCCGTGACCTGTCCCTGACCGTTATGAAAAATATCCATGATAAAATGGGAAGGGGCTGGGCAGCTGCAGGGTGGCTGGGAGCTTCAGGGCCCCCACCACCCATGGGGACTCAGAGCTCCAGGGTCCCCCTGCCCCAGCAGCAGCGGGGAGCTGCGGGGGACCCCCTGCCCCACCGGGGTGTCCGTGGAGCTGCGGGGGACCCCCTGCCCCACCGGGGTGTCCGTGGAGCTGCGGGGGACTCCCTGCCCCACCGGGGTGTCCGTGGAGCTGCGGGGTCCCCCTGCCCTGCCATGGCGGCCGGGGAGCTGCGGGGGACTCCCTGCCCCACCGGGGTGTCCGTGGAGCTGCGGGGGACCCCCTGCCCTGCCA
This sequence comes from Platysternon megacephalum, assembly GCA_003942145.1. NCBI lineage: Eukaryota > Metazoa > Chordata > Testudines > Platysternidae > Platysternon > Platysternon megacephalum. The sequence goes on along the minus strand of QXTE01000291.1, from coordinate 334,604 downwards.
TGGCGGCCGGGGAGCTGCGGGGGTCCCCCCGACCATGGCAGCTCGGAGCTTGGGGCTCGCTGCCTCAGGCAGTGGGGGTACCTCACAGCTCCCTGCGGTTGCAGGAGGCGGCGGGACCCTGCAGCTTCCAGCCATGGAATCCGTGACGTCCGTGAGCGCTGGGACAAAACCGTAGCCGTAATCATCATTGCTGGGTAGCGGCTCTGACTGTGATTCTGATCTGCATGGTGGTGGTGCCCAGAGGCCCAGACGCAGGTGCCAGGCAGGCCTCCCCACCGAGCGCCCAGGCTAGCAGCCGGTGGGGGCGGGAAAGTGCACAGCGAGCTGCCCGGCCTGCCCATGGTCACACAGCAGGGCGGAGGCAAGGCTGGGAACTGACCCCAGGCTGCTCAAGTCTCACCCCCGCTGTCCTGCCCAGACCCTGAGTAACTTGCCCCATTTTCCAAAGTGCTCAGCACCCAGCAACGCCTGCCGGGGGGAGGGGTGTGATTGTCCATTGCTCCTAGGGGGGGGTATAGCCGTCCGTTGGTCCTCATGGGCTGGGGGAGGGGTGCAGGTATCTGTCGTTCCCTGTGGGCCGGGGGAGGGGTGCAGGTGGGCGGGGGGAGGGGTGGAGGTGTGTGTTGTTCTCAGTGGGCTGGGGGAGGGGTGGTGGTGGGCCGGGGGAGGGGTGCAGGTGGGCCGGGGGAGGAGTGCAGGTGTGCATTGTTCTCAGTGGGCCGGGGGAGGGGTGCAGGTGTGTGTTGTTCTCAGTGGGTTGGTGGAGGGGTGCAGGTGGGCCGGGGGAGGGGTGCAGGTGTGCGTTGTTCCCTGTGGGCTGGGGGAGGGGTGCAGGTGTGCGTTGTTCACTGTGGGCCGGGGGAGGGGTGCAGGTGTGTGTCGTTCCCTGTGGGCCGGGGGGGGGGGGGGTCCGGGGGGCGGTGCCGCCCTGCTGGGGGCGCCGGGGGGGGGGACCCTGCCCGGTGGGGGGGGGTGGGGGGTGGGGGGGGTTGGGGGGTGGGGTGGGGGGGGGGGGTGGTGCGTTGTGCGGTGGGGCGGGGGGGGGGCGGCGGGCGGGGTGTGCGGCGCGGCGGCGGGGGGGGGTGGGTGGTGGGTGTGGCGCGGTGGGGGGGGGGGGGGCAGGGGGGGTGGGGGGGGTTGGGGGGGGGGGCGGGTGTGTGTTGTTCTCTGTGGGCCGGGGGAGGAGTGCAGGTGTGCGTTGTTTCCTGTGGGCCGGGGGCGGGGTGCAGGTGTGCATTGTTCTCAGTGGGCCGGGGGAGGGGTGCAGATGGGCTGGGGGAGGGGTGCAGGTGTGTGTTGGTCCCTGTGGGCCGGGGGAGGGGTGCAGGTGTGTGTTGTTCTCAGTGGGCCGGGGGAGGGGTGCAGGTGTGCGTTGTTCTCAGTGGGCCGGTGGAGGGGTGCAGGTGGGCCGGTGAATGGGTGCAAGTGTGCGTTGTTCCCTGTGGGCCGGGGGAGGGGTGCAGGTGTGCATTGTTCCCTGTGGGCCGGAGGAGGGGTGCAGGTGTGCGTTGTTCTCAGTGGGCCGGTGGAGGGGTGCAGGTGTGCGTTGTTCTCAGTGGGCCGGTGGAGGGGTGCAGGTGTGCGTTGTTCTCAGTGGGCCGGTGGAGGGGTGCAGGTGGGCCGGTGGAGGGGTGCAGGTGGGCCGGTGGAGGGGTGCAAGTGTGCGTTGTTCCCTGTGGGCCGGGGGAGGGGTGCAGGTGTGTGTCGTTCCCTGTGGGCCGGGGGAGGGGTGCAGGTGTGTGTCGTTCCCTGTGGGGGCTGCTGGGGGCTGGGCACACTGAAGCTCTGCCCCGAAGAGCCATGCCAAGGGCCCCTCTGGCAGAGCAGAGAGTAGAGCCCAGCGCCCCTGAGGCCCAGCCTGAGCCTCACTCTTTCGCTCAGGGGTGAGCTCATGGGGGCAGAGAAGGGGATGAGCCAGAGGAAGAAGAGCAGGAGGGACCTGGGGCTCCCACCAGGACATCGCCGCCCACAGCAGCACCTGAGCCCAGTGCTCTGCCCTTCTTTGACACACCGGGGCAGAGGGTGCTGCCTGCTGTGGGGCAGGAGCCCGGAGAGCAGCAGGAAACCAAGGGGTCAGGAGGGAACCAGAGAGGGGGCAGCTGAAAGGGGAGAGGAAAGAGGAGGAGCTCGGGGATAAAACTGGACTGGGAAACTGCAGGGGGAAGGGGAAAGAGAAAGGAGGCAGAGGGGGAGAGGAAAGGAAGGGGGAGTGGAGCAAAAACAGAGGTGGGGGAAGGGGAGGAAGAGACACAGAAACAATCAGCAAAGCTTGCCTGAGTCTGAGCACCTCAAACCCTGGTGGGGCCAGCCTGAGCCATGGGCACTGTACCCCCCCACCAGGCCCTGGCAGACCCTCCCTGAAGCACAAGCACCGCACTCCTCCAGGAGGCCTAGACGGTGTTGGTATCAGCTGCATGAAATGCTGGGTGCCATTGGGCTCTTTCCTTCCCAGCGGTTGGGCTGGAAAGGACCCTCAGGAGGGTTTGTGGCAAGGGCAGCCCCCCAGACAGGTTCCCTGCCGACAATGTCCTGCCCTCTGACTGTGCCCATCAGCCCAGGGCAGGTGAGATGAGGGGGCTGCTAGCAAGGCCCCTCCATCCAGCAGGAGCTGGCTCCGTGCAGAGCTTCCCTCTGAAACCCTCCTGCAAGGAACGGCCCCAGCACTGAGTAAGCAGCATGAGCAGGGGGCTCTGGTGGCTTCCGGGCCTGGTTCCCCTCGGAAAGCCCCGCTCGGGAGCTGGGAGGCTGCCCAGCTGCCTGGCCTCCCTTGCTGCCACTGCCACTCACACTCACTTTTTCCACCTTTCCCTGCAGCGTTTCTGCCTCCTCTAAATGAGGGAACTAATGAAGTGTTTTCCTGAGCACGTTTGCTGGAGCCCGTGGGCTGAGCCCCTGAGGGCCAGGCTGGCTCGGGGACCCGAGGAGCAGCCCTGAGCTCAGGGCTCCCTGCCAGCTTGGCTAGGACAGGGATGTGGGGGAGCTGGGATTGCTGCTATGACCGAGCTCTGGGAGGGGGACGTCTGAGCCGTGGCTCTTACCCGTGGGCGGCTGAACTAGGGACAGTGCTCCCAGCCTCAGTGTCAGTGCTGCATCTCTCAGGCTGGGCCTGCTCCCAAGTCCCTGCTGAAGGATGGTTAGGGTGGGCTGGAGCCCCTCTGCAGACCCTCTGGCGGCTGGGGCGCCGGGTCCCTCCTGTAGTGGAACGTGTTCTTACCCCAATGCCCATGGACTTGAATCTGCGCAGAGCAGAACCAGCCTGTTCTACACCAGAGCAGGGCAGAGGCCAGGCCACTCTGACTCATCTGCAAACGCTGACCAGTTTCCAACCTGCCTCCAGCCCCAACTGTCCCTACCCAGCAGGGACATACTGGGGGGCAGGCTGGTGGCCTCTGGCTGATTTGCTCCTTGCTCCTTGCTGGGCTGGAGGCAAAGGGGGCGGGAATCCAAGAGCCATGGAAAAGGTTCCAGGAAACGCAAGGCTGCATGGACACAGTGGGAAGGGCCAGGCGGGCTCGGGGACCCGAGGAGCAATGCTGAGGCACAGGGCTGTGTGCTGTCCTGCTGGGTATGTGCGCAGAACAGCACATCCTGTGTCAGCACGGCTAGGGTGAGCCCAGGGCCTTTGGAACTGGCAACGTCTTGGTTTGTATTCCCTCAGGCCTGCCCCAATGGCCCATATTCACATGACGGAGCTGTCTGCCCCTCCTCCCCGCTCCTGCCTATGCCCCTGTGCCCCCCTCCCTGGGCCAGCCCTGGGGACAGCTCTTTGGGGGCTTCACTGGATGCTGAGTGAGGCCTGGCAGCTGGATGCTTCCCCGTCGCAGCCTGAACCCGTGTCTAGCCTTTTGCTGCTGCAGACCTGGCCCCGTCTATGGGCATTATGTGCTCACGGTGACCCCCCCGCCCTTTGGGAACTGCCCGGCCACCTGCCTTCCTGGGTCATGGGCCTGCTGCACTGCCATGTTTGTGCCCTGCCCCGGTGCCCGCTGGGACATCAGCCCCCACAGCTCTATCCGTCCTCCCCTCCCCTCCCCCCTCTCTGCTTCAGTGCTGAAGTTGCTGTTAAAAGCCTGAATGCCTGTTGTCCAAAGCAGGATTAAGCACCATCTGTGAAAACTTTGAAGGCCATTAAGTAACTGGGAGGAAATGGATGACTCAGAAGAAGGTTGCGACACAAATCAGCTGTGACCCCATAACAACAACGTGGATTTCTGAAGAGAAGCTTTGCTAATGCTGATGTCTCCACACAGCTGGGCTGGGCCTGCAGCAAGAGAGAGGCAGCCTCAGACCAAAGGGAACCCAGCATCCCCTCGACCTGGGGCAAAACCACCTGGCATTTCTGAACAGCAAAGGACTGAGCCGAAGAGAGCTGGCACCATCAGCACTGCTCAGCTCCTCAGCCTCAGCTTCTTATACCAACACAAGAATCTCAAGGGTGTTTTTTCCACTGATTTGTTTAAATGTTACAGTCTCTTAAGACTTACACAGAGGAGAGGAGCAATGGCATGAAGCTCATCACCCTGCAGCTAGCCTGGGGAGGGAGACTTCTGTAGGTCTCCCGGATTGCTGACTGCCACGGCATGGCTATTTAACTGCAGGAGCTGAGGCTTCACATCACAGAACATAGAAATGTATTCTGAAGACCTGAGCAAAAACAGAGAGAGGGACTTCTCAGCAGGCCTCTGATCTCTCCCCTCCGGCCTCTGCACCGCGGCAGGCTTTCAGGGAGTGCCTGGAGCAAAGTTTTGGGTACTTCACTATCCCCCCAGGCCCTTATGGGAGGGGTAGTGTTGTCCAGTGGATAAACCCTGGGTTTGGGGCTTAGGAGTCTAATCTCAGTTCTGCCACTGGCTGCAGTGTGACTTTAGGCCAGTCTCTTTCCTCCTGCCTTTTGTCTGTGAGTTCTCTGGGGCAGGGTCTATCTCTGACTATAAACAAGGCTGGTTTAGTCACGGGTACTTTTAGTAAAAGTCATGGACAGGTCACAGGCGGTAAACAAAAATTCACTGTGGCCTGTCAATGACTTGTACTATATACCCCTAACTGAAACTTGGGCTGGGGGACCGCGGGTGCTCCAGGGGGCGGGCCGAGGGTGGTGGTGGGTGATGGCCCAGGATCCCCGCTGGTGCTGGGAGGGGGGCCAGGTGGCGGCGCTCAGCCCAGGACCCCCACTGGTCCTGGGAGGGGGGGCAGGGAGTGACATGTGGCCCGGGACCCTGGCTGGTGCTGGGGGGCGGGGGGAGGGTTGGTGGGGCTGGCAGGCTCCCTACCCAGGTCTGACTGGCATGTCCCTGTAGCTCCTAGGAGGAGGGGCAGCCAGGGGGGTGCCGCGAACTGCTCCCACCACAAGCACTGGCTCTGCAGCTCTCATTGGCCAGGAACTGCAGCCAATGGGAGCTGCGGGGGCGGTGCCTGTGGAACCCCCCTGGCCTCTGCCTAAGAGCTGCAGCGCCATGCCAGTGGGAGCCAGGAAGCCTCCCACCCCAAGGTAAGCGCCCCCCCCCACTCTCCTGAACCCCCTGCTCCTAGCCCTGAGCCCCCTCCCACTCACCCAAACTGCTGCTGCTGGGCCAGGGGCAGCCCCTGAGCCAGCACTGGCCGCTGCAGAAGTCCGTGACTTCCATTACCTCCGTGACAGACACGCAGCCCTAACTATAAATAATAATTGGGAAGGATTGATATGGACGGTCCTAGCTCATACCTCAGCCCAAACATAGAACAAAATGTTTGACCCAGACCCAAAATAAGCGACACACCAAAATTATTCGTGCTGGGAACTGAAGATGCTGTGGGATGCCTCCCTCCATGATCTCAATGCAGTGAGTCGGCATGGCTGACATCGACCATTTTGAACCAGAAATGTGTGGAGGGGCCATGCCCTTGATCTGGGAATTTGGGGATGAACATGATGATGTTCCTCAAACCGGGGGGTATTTGAGAGGTATGACTGGAAGTCCGCACGTCCTGCATGTTTTAGGATGGCTGTTTAATAATACCTCTGGTGATCTATCAAAGTCACAGTCATATAATACTCTGTGTAGCAAGCAGGACAGGCTGACACCACTGTACAGCACTAACTCAGCATGTCTTGACATTCGAGTGCTGACGTTCTCAGTCTTAATATGGAGGAGACACATTTTTGCATTTAATGTCCCCATTTTATTTAGTGAGGTTTGTCACGGAGTGTGGGGGAGTCAGGGCCCTGCACCCCCATCTTCCTGCGATTCACCATGACTCTCAGCCAGCCAGTAAAACAGGAGGTTTATTGAGACGACAGGAACACAGTCCAAAACAGGTCTTGCCGGCACAGACAACAGGACCCCCTTTAGTTAGGTCCATCTGGGGGCCCCAGGGAGGCCACAGCCCTGCTGGGAAGCCCAAGCCCCGTCGGGGCTCCCCTCTCCATTTTCCAGCCAGCTCCCAAACTGAAACTCCCTCCAGACGTCTCCTTTCTGCCCTTCCCCCCGGCTCCTCCCCCAGCCTTTGTCCTTTGTCCAGATTCCTGGTCAGAGGTGTTACCTGGCCTCCAACCCTCATCCTGGGTTCTCATGTTACATGCTCAGGTATCCTCCCTTCCCCAATGCAGGCAGTCCCAGCCAAGCTCCCCTGCAGCCTTCCCCGGTTAATACTCCCCCCTCAGTATTCAAAGAACACATCAAAACATTCCCACTTCGTCACAAGGTTTTTTTGAACAGAGGAAAAGAAAAAGAAAAGGAAAAATCCAAAAAGAAGCAGATGCCCAAGGCTCTCTCCTGATCTCGGACTTACACCAACATGCAAAGTCAAAAGCACACACAGCTATGGCAGGCTGCAGGGAAGTAGCAGCACAAAATCACACCCACAGCCTGCAAATCTGGAGCAACACTCTCCTGTGTGGAGAGCGCTTTTCTGTGATGGAAGCAACTACGTTTAAAGACCAAATTTTGAGCTGTGAGCCATGGCGACAATGCAGAGCCCAGAGTGAAATGAATGAGAGCTGGGGACAAAGACTTCTCTGTCAAGGGGATCTGACTGTGGAAGAAACTTCCAGCGGAGATCAGGCAAATGCAGAGTCTGACCGTCTTTAGGAAAAATGCTGCAAACCCTTCCTCTTCAGCAAGGCCTCTCTGCCATCACAGTTGCAACGCTGACATCCCTTCTGCCATCAACCAATCCAAAATACATTAAAACAATTAATAAAATCTTTTAAAAAATTGAAACCAAAACCCTCCCGCAAGCAGAGAGCAGGGAGAAGTGCCAGAGACCCCAGGGCTTAGTACAGGGACAACCGGGTGAAATTTAATGGCTTGCGTTATACAGACTAAATGATCTAATGGTACCTCCCACCCTCCGTTGCTATGAATCCATGATGTCCACCAGGGACTTTGCTATTGCTATTGATTTTCCAAGGAAGGCAGCCAGATACTATGGTGATGGGTGGCGATATAAAACCAAAGATATCTAAGATAGAAACTTTAGAAGGAATGTCACACAACTCATTGTAAAAGCAACATGGGCCAGATCAGCAGACTTGCTTGGGGCCAGATTTTCAAGGGCTCAGCAGCACCCACAACTGGGGACCGATTTTCCAAAGAGCTTCTGCTTGCAGCAGCTCCCACTGTGATCCCAGTACTGCCCACAGCAAGTGTTCAAAACCTCACAAGTCAAGCCTCATAAATCATCAGACTAGTTTAAAAAACATGCGGTTTTATAAAATAAAGCATTTCAGGTTCCCTTTGGGTTTGGAACCTTCAGGGGTCACATTTTCAAGCTTTTCTCTACAGCCAGGAGACTAGAAACGTAACTTCTTTTTTAAACGAAAGCTCAGATTTTGACATACTCACATGATTCCAGAAGCTGGGGCAAACCCCAGTTACCAGGAGACTCATAACAGAGTTGTAAGAGTTGGCCCCATAGTGACACTTAAGGCCCCCAACATGCTAAGTCCTTTTGAAAACTCTGGCTTAAGTCAGCAACTTCCGTGTCTTTCTTTCTAACTCACAAGGGATGGTGCCAGGTCGAGGTCTCTGTTTTAGAATAATGCCTCTTTAGAACCTGATTGCGGGAGCAGATTTTCAGACGATATATTTAATTTTGCTCTAATGTCTGTTTTCTTGGGACAGATATCCTAGTTTGGGTCCCCAGTAGGACAAGATGGAGACCTCCACCCCCACCAGGAAGGACTGGAGGTCGAAGCCCCACATAGTAAACACTGGAGTCCCCCAAATTTGTACAGAATCCTGGGTGTTGCAGTCCTGCCTTCCCAAAGCCTTGTGAAATGAAGGGGGAGCCATTGTTACTGAAGTCAGACATAAAAGAGACACAGCTGAGATGTTGCTGCAAACTACACGTAGACAGTTAATATACAGAGTGCCATCTGCTGTCATGTATTAGTCTATAACATTATTGTAGGACCAGTACAGTTGTTTTTGTTATGCATTGCAAATGGCTTCCTGACAACACCCTCTAAACAGCCCGACCCTACAAATCCTGTGTGTCATGGGCCCTCTTTAGCCTGATAAGAACCAAAACATTGAATTGATTTGATATGCGATGGGAAGCCAGTGCAGAGAAAGGAGGAAAGGTGCGATGCCCTGGCAGTAACTCCTGTTGCCAAGGAGATGTGCCACCATGTTCTGTACTAGTTGGAGTTTCCTAAGGGCTGATGGCTTATCAGACAGCTGTCATCCCACCAGGAGGTGAGGAAGGTGTGTGTACCTGAGGTCAGGTCATCGATTGCCAGAATGGCTGCTAAGGGAGAGTTCAGAATCAGCAAGGAATCCAGGAGCCTCCTAAACTAAGAGCTGAATTCCCCAATTGTGAGTGGGAACCTTCAGCCAAAGAAGACTTCACAGTGAATCCGTCAAAGTGTGTTCTTCTGCCCACCAGCATCACATCTGTCTTGCTCAGGTTCAGCCAGCTGTTCTTCACCCATGAGATGATCTTGTCCAAGCACTGGGTCATCTACGTGGTAGGTGGGTTGTCTTATGTGGTGAAGACTAGGTAGAGCTCTGTGCCATCTGCATATTGCTGGTGCTTGGGTCCATGTCACCTAGTGGCTGCATGGAGATGTTGATTCGGACCAGAGAGAGAACTGATCTTTGTGGGACTCCATAAGTGGGGGGTCTAGTGGCTGAGGTGCAGTTTCTCATCCCTACATTTTGGATGCATCCCTCCAGAAAGGACATAATCTATTGTTGTCCATTCTCCCTGTGCCATCAATCTTGTGGTCAAACAGTGCTGAACGCTGAATGCTGTCCGTGTCCCTGCCCCCCGGACTCCCTGCCCAGTGCAGATGGAGGGTCCGTGGCTCCCCACAGCTGCCCAGGCAGTTCTTACCATGGCCCAGCTGCGGCTCTTTGGCCTCCGAGGCCCCACTCCCAGGCCAATGTGAAGAGAACTTTCTCTCAAACTTACTGACGTTACTCTTTGGGCTTAAAATAAATACATCCTCCCCTGGTTTAAGGCTAGTAGAATCATAGAATCATAGAATATCAGGGTTGGAAGGGACCTCAGGAGGTCATCTAGTCCAACCCCCTGCTCAAAGCAGGACCAACCCCAACTAAATCATCCCAGCCAGGGCTTTGTCAAGCCTGACCTTAAAAACCTCTAAGGAAGGAGATTCCACCACCTCCCTAGGGAACCCATTCCAGTGCTTCACCACCCTCCTAGTGAAAAACTTTTTCCTAATATCCAACCTAAACCTCCCCCACTGCAACTTGAGACCATTACTCCTTGTTCTGTCATCTGGTACCACTGAGAACAGTCTAGATCCATCCTCTTTGGAACCCCCTTTCAGGTAGTTGAAAGCAGCTATCAAATCCCCCCTCATTCTTCTCTTCTGCAGACTAAACAATCCCAGTTCCCTCAGCCTCTCCTTATAAGTCATGTGCTCCAGCCCCCTAATCATTTTTGTTGCCCTCCGCTGGACTCTTTCCAATTTTTCCACATCCTTCTTGTAGTGTGGGGCCCAAAACTAGACACAGTACTCCAGGTGAGGCCTCACCAATGCCGAATAGAGGGGAACAATCACGTCACTCGATCTGCTGGCAATGCCCCTACTTATACAGCCCAAAATGCCGTTAGCCTTCTTGGCAACAAGGGCACACTGTCGACTCATATCCAGCTTCTCGTTCACTGTAACCCCTAGGTCCTTTTCTGCAGAACTGCTGCCTAGCCATTCGGTTCCTAGTCTGTAGCAGTGCATGGGATTCTTCTGTCCTAAGTGCAGGACTCTGCACTTGTCCTTGTTGAACCTCATCAGATTTCTTTTGGCCCAATCCTCTAGTTTGTCTAGGTCTAGTGCCCTTGCTGGTCTAGGGTTAGAGGCCACTAGCACTTAACCATGTTGGGATCTTGTCTTCCCTGCTGCTCTTACTGTTACATAACCAAGTCCTGTAAATCCATCCTGGAAGATGGACCCAAAGCCTTGTGATGGGCTCAGGGACACTTTCCATGTCTGTCACTGCTCTTCACGCTGTATATTAGGCTTTGCAATGCTCTATGTGTCCTCCAAGCCTGCTACCTTCCCCTCTCTGAAGTTTTGTATTAGTGGTGGCTTGTGCCTGATTTCATCTTAGCATCCCCTTCTGGGCTAGCAATGTACCGAGTTCTGGCTGTCCCCAGGTGACAGTAGCAGGGATCTGCTTATGGCACAGGGTCACCTGTTCTAAGTTGACAGCTTTTCAGCAGTTTGAGCCTAATGCCTTTGTAATAATCTCAGCCTCCTTTGTGCACTTCCAGGGTTCGTGTGTGTTTTCAGCACATAGTAATCTTGTTCTAAGCAATCTACCCTGCAAACATTGTGCTGGAGAATGTAACACACCAGTCACAGGGCTGCCTCCTAAATCTGCAGATCAAGCAGATGAGCCGCACCTTCCCTTACTGCTTTTTGCATCTGACACACTCAGCTCACTCAGCTGACGTTGTTTGCCTGGAGTTGAGTCTGTCCGACATACGTTTGAAAGGTCTTTAATCTCTGTTAGCAAACAGGACATGGACATGAGGCTCTGGGTCTGCTCTGCGAAAGCGCTTTGTTTCTTCCAGGTCTTCTCCCCAACCAATTCTTGTGTTTGTGTTAGCAGTTCAGAGAGAGCTTCAGCTCCCTGAGCTGTCACCCATTCATCCTTTAGGATCTGGCGAGTGGGTGGAGGGGAGCCACGGGCTCTTATCCTGTAGAGTTTTTCAAAGTCCTTTCTTACCCAGACAAGATTTATCCACTTTTCCCACTGCAAAGAAACTGCCGTCAGGTCTCCAGCATTCCTGTCAGTAGCCCTTTGAGCCTGGGGAAGGAACCATCCTTCAGCTCCTGAGGGCAGAGGGTGATAGGAATTGCTAGTTCTTCAGATCCCCTTTCCCAGAGAGCCTCATTTTTGGTTTAACCTCCAGAGTTTCACAGACCTTCCCGTTCATGAACCAGGCACCGAGCAGGCTTCGTTAGTTAGATATGAAAGGTGGGATTTCCAATGGTGCTCGGGGCCAACCTAACGCTGCTTCCATTGACCTCAATGGGAACAGACTGAAGTGCTCAGCACTGACCTACAAACATCCCAGCCTGAATGAACAGGGAGGTTTTGTCTGACTCGCGCATAGACTTTTCCATGCAGGAGGCATTTGGGCTGCGCCCTGGCAAAATCCACTGGATCAGAGACAGCATGAGGATGATACAGGAACCTATGACCAAGATCCCTCTATTATGGGGCCATCTTGTAGGGTTATTGGGTGGGGCAGGAAGGGCACCATCAGTGCACGTAAGGCTCAGGCGGCCTGAAGGCACCAGCCTGTGCAGAGGGCAATGCTGGAAAACTCAGCCCTCATTTCCACACAGAACTTGCACTGGTTGAATTAAATCATTGTCTACATCAGTTTAGCAAAGTTGGTGCAAACCGTTGTGTGGACATGCTTCCGTTTATAACCAGTTTATGTTGATTGAGCGTAATTCGGTAGCTAGGCAAAAAAGTGTGCACTAAATCCAATTGAAACCCATTTTTAGTTAAACCAGTGCAGCTTTTGTGTGTACACGAGGCCCGAGAGAAGGGAGAGAAACAGGGAGCGAAGCCCCAGAGAAGACTGGCAAAGCCAAAGGGGCGCTGAGCCAGACAGAGCTGTGCAGGGCTGGCCTTACCATGAGGCGAACTGAGGCGGCTGCCTCAGGTGCCAGACGGGAG